>CM035430.1:74325197-74385197 GCA_020310875.1 Ceratopteris richardii | reverse complement strand
GTATGTTTGTATGTATGTATGTATGTATGGATGTTATGTATGTATGTGTGTGTGTGTGTACACACACACATACATTTATGCATATATATAATAATATATGTATGTGTATATATACATTCATACACATACATACATACATACATACATACATACACGTGCGTGTTTGTATATTTATAATTTTTTATTTATTTTTTGATGAAAAGTTACTCCATATTAATATGAAAAGAATCTGGACAATGGGGAAGTACTCCCCTCCCCTCCTCATAGATCTATCTATCTATACAAAGTCTAAATTTTCAAGTAAAGTTACCTTTCTATCCTCGTGCAAACAAAACACATCTTGAAGGATCTTATGCCTGCAAACTTACCATGTGACGGAAGGAAAAGATTCACCCCCTTGGTATAGAGCTTTGTTCTTGCATTCCCAAATGTGCCATAACAAGTGGAAAAAAATCTATGCCTAACCCAAGTAAGCTGCCCATTTGGGGTTCTAAGATCCAAGAAAGTGTATTTCATCTTTGAAATCTTTTCACGGCAAATGGAAAACAAAAAGAAAATATTCCAATCTCTTCTAACTGACATTCAATCCCAAAAAGCATGCTTCATACTTTCCCTTGGGGAAGCACATCTTGGACATTTGACAAAAACATGTCAGTGCCTACTCAAAAAGGCAGCCAAAGTGAAGTCAGAAGCAAAAATTCTCCAAAAGAATACCTTCATGTGGGAAGATGATCCAAAAGACCACAAGATGAGAAACCTATCAGACCACCAAACTTTGGCTTTTTGCAATTGCCATCTATTATTACCCTAGACAACAATGTTGTCCTCAAGCAAAAGGTAAGGGTAAAATAATTTAGTCTTTTTCCTCCTCTCAACTTTGTGTATTCTTTGCTCAAGGTGCTTTTCAAGTACTCAAAACATTTCTATCATTCTCTTTCTCATAATAAATTCATCATTTAGTAATGTTCAGACTTGCCTTATTGCCATAGTCATGTATTTCACCTGGTCTTAGATTTTGACTTCAATTTTGAAATATGTCATGAGCTTCAATGTTCAAGCATGTAATTGAACTCTATCAAGGATTTCCTTGGTCTAAAATATATTTTGGGTTTTTTCCTCCCTTGTTCTTGATTCTTATATCGACCTCATTCCCATAACTTGAATGTCTTTTGCAACCCTTTGTTTACCCACACAGGAGTTAAGACTTTTAATATAAGTCAATTTTCTTGTACAGCCAAATTATTATATACCTCATGTAGATTTCACAAATTAAGCGCTCTAGCATCCAAGCATGGACATGGCAAAAACCTCTCCTCCCTAAAATTCTCTTGCTCACATATCCTCGAAATTACATATGCATGGGATTTATTGCATGTGAACTTTGGAATCATTGAGATTTCACCCCAAAAACTCCCTATTGTCTCTCTTTGGCACAACAAACCTTATTCCCATGTTCAACTTGATATAATCCACCCATGTGTCTTCAACATCCTTCGATGCTTCATAAGAGGAAAGATGTTGGATAAAAGATTTTTAATTAATAGTGTAGCCAAAAGATATGCACTGACATCTCTAACATTTTTTGAGAGTCTTCTCAAAACTTAAGATCCTACAATGAGAATGGTATCTGTCAAGGTACAAAGACCACAATTTATTACGTTCACAAAATGCTTCCATGACATGCTTGCATGCTCCAAGAAGATAAAGCGGCAAACATTCCATAAAACATTCAAATCATTGTTTCCAAGAAATGTCTTTACTGTTGCTCTTACCTTATGATGTAGGATGTAATTTTGTCCATGGCCAAAAAAAAAACGTTTTGCACATTCTCAAACAATTTCTAAATAAACGTATTATTTATTCTTGGTGCTAATATGCCTACTTGTGCTCCTTCATACATACTCAAAAACACTCAGATGAAATTTGAAAAAAGAAATATCAAACACTTGCCGTGCGATGTAATTTATCTGAATCTGCAGAAAGCACTATAGGTTTGGAATCTTTTGTATCTCCTTTGATATAATTTGTCAAAAGACCTCGTAAAAGATCAACATCAGCATCCCCTGCTAGTAATCTGAAAGCACCAAGATGCTTCTCCAGATTGGAAAAATCAATATCTTCGTTGTCATGTGTTTCCTCATTTTGGCTTTCAAGTACCTATACAAGGAACAATTGATTGGATTCCAGAGGTTGGAAACTTTCTAAGCAAAAATGGAGCATCGCCCTTGCATTCAGAGGAGCACCTCTTCAGACAGATTCAAGGAAGTTAGATGTACAACGTTCCCCTCAGAATCAATTTCATTCACTATAAAATCAGAATACCTGCCAGAAAACCATAAGAAAAGAATTAGAAAATTATTATTAAAATAAAAAAAAAATAAAAAAATATATTTATTTATTTATTTTAAGCATATGAAATCATAACCATGAAATTCACCTCTTTTGGAATTTTGAAATTTCTGAAATGCAAACAACTACCTTACGGTAGAAAAAAATCAATTAATCTGGTATGATGAGACCTGTCGCTGGAAAGCCACATGGAACCACAGGAAGGACAGCCTAGGCATATTCTCAAATAGATACTTTTGACGGTATCACTGTACAAATTAGAAACAAAAGAGACAAAAGTATGATTGATGTCCTTTATAGATTCTTCTATAGGAATGATCCACGAAAGTTTTTCCAAATAATAGTAACAAAGTGCATTAAATCAATGATATGCATGAACAGCCTACCTTACATGACTAAAATCAGACCACTATGCAGAGATTGTAGAGCATAAAATATGCATGAAAGTTGCAAATCATCCTCCATATATGAGTAGCGGTACAAATAATGTGGAGTCAACTTGTTTTGAAAAAGCTCTGCAAATTTGTTTCAAAGTCCTCAAAAGTTCAATTCAGTACTAACCAGATGTCAACATGGGGTGCCCATGAAACTATGGCTCATGTTGAATGGACCAGTTGATAATTATAAGAAGGACCCAGAGCATATTCACATCATTATTTACTCAAGTAAGATTCAGTAGATCTTTCAAAAAACCCACCAAATTCAGATTTTTGTGGACAGATGCACCCAAGCCAGCCTCTTTACCATCAGCCTTACAGTTTGGCACAGTGGCAGGTACAGACGTACCATTGTCAGGCACTGCACACCTCTCCCCTACACAAAGACTGTTAGAGATCAACAAAACATCCTGAATCACTCTCCGAAGACAGCTCTCTCAGATGAGAGATTAAATTGACTGCAAGACACCAGAATGTTTGATCTGTATGTTGACCACTAAAGTAGTGAGTGACCTGCCTGCAACGTGATTAGGTTCGTAAGGTTCGTACACTTCCGTAAGTGTGAGGTATGTGAACCAAATCTTACCTCTGAGGTATGGTTCATAAGGCAGGTTATATACATATGTATGTATGTATGTATGTATGTATGTATGTATGTATGTATGTATGTATGTATGTATATATGTATGTATGTATGTATGTATGTATGTATGTATGTTACAGTATGTATGTATGTATGTATGTATGTAGTATGTATGTATGTATGTATGTATGTTACAGTATGTATGTATGTATGTATGTATGTATGTATCTATGTATGTATGTATTGTATGTATGTATGTATGTATCTATGTATGTATGTATGTATGTATGTATGTATGTATGTATGTATGTATGTATTGTATGTATTGTATGTATGTATGTATGTATGTATGTATGTATGTATGTATGTATGTATGTATGTATGTATGTATGTATGTATGTAGTATGTATGTATGTATGTATGTATGTATGTATGTATGTATGTATGTATGTAGTATGTATGTATGTATGTATGTATGTATGTATGTATGTATGTATGTATGTATGTATGTATGTATGTATGTATGTATGTATGTATGTATGTATGTATGTATGTATGTATGTATGTATGTATGTATGTATGTATGTATGTATGTATGTATGTATGTATGTATGTATGTATGTATGTATGTATGTATGTATGTATGTATGTATGTATGTATGTATGTATGTATTGTATGTATGTATGTATGTATGTATGTATGTATGTATGTATGTATGTATGTATGTATGTATGTATGTATGTATGTAGGTATGTAGGTATGTATGTATGTCTTAGCTCCTCCCTGCTCGAAAAGTCAAGACACAAGCCATATTCACAAACAATAGAAGGGCAGACATCTGACGCATGTCCCAGCCATAGAGCAAATATGGGCTCACCCCCAAGCCTGGGAGCCTGCAGCCAAGTGGGCAGCCACCTCCAAAGGACCGGCATCCCATACCACCAGCCCCCCACTAGTATGGGTGATGAGGCTCTCCCAAAAGGCCAAGAGTCCAAGTGCCTCACGCAAGGAATCTCTCACAAATGAGCCCATGGGTCCTATTTATAGGCTCAAATGAGGCGGTTGCCCACTTCACATTGGCAAAAAATTCATATTTGGTCAGACACTTTTAACTAGAGGTGCCCATTCAAATGACCTTGAGTTTTGAAAGGAATGTAACGCTTCCCCCCTTATTTCTAATTGTTGCCCTTACCAATTTCCGTGGCTAAAAACCAAGAGTCCAATCCCTTGACAACCCAACTGAACAGATGTATATGCAAGGTGAAACCATACCAAGTGTAGGCATGACAATGGAGTATATACTCCTGAGCAAAAGCTCTTGGGTAAAAAAACCCAAAGGGCCACCATCACAACTAAGGGGCTAAGACGGCTTCCATCGAGGACAACATCCTCTACAATCTATCCGACTCCATGACGGTCATGTCTACATAAGTATCCCTGATGGCTATACCATCCATGATCAGTCGGTGTCAATTCCACAAGAAGGTAAGCAAAGCCCGCTACTTCTAATGGTGGAACTATGACTAGGATCCTTGCAATAACTGGACTCGTCTCGTGACGACCGCAATGGCATCTTGACCCATACAAGGTCAAAAACTATCTCATGATAGAAACTATAGATAATAGTGGTGCTAGCTATCCACTGTCAAGACTCTAAACAAGAGGCAATGCATGTGTTGTGTGCTCAACCATCACAGGCATAGCACCACATGAATCTCGATGGATACCTCGAGACAAAGGCCTCCATCCTATCCATGTATCCCATGCTCAATCTATATTGACATGGAAATGCATGTATCTCTACAAATACCACATATGGGGTATCTCACACAAATGTACCTTGTGCCTAGCCCATGCTCGACTGAGAACATGTGCATCTCAATGGACACTTCGTACAAAAGGTCCCCCATTGTGTACTAATGAACTATTACCCGCCTACTAGGGCCAAATTGCACTAAGTATGATGGGGCATAACTATCGGTATATCCCCATCCTACTTCGTGTCTACCTTTCCCTATCCAGGAAGCAATCCAATAATACTAGAATATCTTCCTACCCTCTTTTCTTTTCCCACAAAAAGATCCTTCCATTAGTAAAAAAACGATGCCCATTGGGCTACAATCCCTATCAGGGAGGAGTAGAAAAATACAAGGGGGAAAATCACCGCAGATGACTACTCAAATCCTCAAACCCTATCTCTTGGGGAAAGCGATGTGGGGAGGGGAAAAAAGCCAGGCAGGTGCCTGGTAACTCCAACAGATAGTGTCACCCTAACTGGTGAAGAAGGGGCCTTTCTTCCAAATTTGGAGGAAGGTCTAACGCCACCAAGAAGTGCCATCAGAATCCCCCTGCAGGCGGTCCAACTCCCCATGCAATGTGTGAATCAGCTCAAGCCATAAGTCCCGCACAATCTCGGCTGAAGGAATAGTGCGTCGCTCAAAGATGCGCCGACATCTTGCCCGCCAAATGAACCATATGGTAAGACTGCTCAGCTCCCAATAAAGGTCGCCCTCGGTGCTCCAAGGCAAGATGTGCAAGTCTTGAGTGATGTCAACCTGCCCGTTTTGAATCAGAATAACCGTACCATCAATCTCATGCTCATAGTCGAGGGCAAGGCCCGAAAGAGAGTCCCAAGCAACAGCACCCCAAGTGATGGTCTAGGCCCCGTCCTCTCAGTAAGAAGTCTCAAGATCCTCTGCCAAATCTGCCAGGCCAATGGGAAGTCCCAAAGACAATGTAGTTGTGACTCCATTAGATAGCCACAACAGGTACAGTCCGGAGGTTGGCCCCCAAAGCTCGGCGAGGTGCCAACAGCAATGCTCCTGTGGGCAACCAACCACTGAAAGAGGATCACCCGACAAGACTGTTGAGCACCCTAAATGCGACGCCAAAAGGATACGAGAAACTCCTCCGTTAGTCCACCCCGCCGCCAAAACTCAACCAGAGCGGGCTTGACTGCCTGGCGTGCCTAGATGATCCTCTACCCAAGCCATGCAGCATACTGAAAGAAGGGAATAGTGCGGCCCTCCACCGAGGATAGGGGATCCCGCCAAAGCCACTCCCCTAGGTCCCAAAGGAGGCAAGATAACGAACGAACCTCCCAAGCCCACATACGCCAACCGAGAGGAGCCCAAATGTCCGTCGAATCACGGTTGATATGCCCGTCCCGACCACGCATGCCAACCACCCGAATCTGCTAAAAGGTATAGTCCGCAATGATCTCAAGCTCGATCGGCGAGAAGACCATCCGCCCCTCGGCACCAATCTCGAAGAAGAGAATCCCATCTTGATAGATGCCTCAAAAATCAAAACCTCGGTCCAAGTGAAGGCCCCAAGCCAAGCCGCCTATGGCTAGGATCAACCTGAGTTCCCTGTCCCTCGAGATCAAAGACTCAACATCCCTAATCATCTGAGACGCGCCATGCATCCCCATACATTAGTCCTACTGATGCGCCACAGGGAGGCTCTGAAAACTGAGCAAATCCGCCATACTACACTCAAGGCCTTTGGCAAACCTTCCCCAAGAAACATGTGGACGGGATCCAACCATGGACCCTCTCTCTGAACGGATGAGGGGGTTCCAAGTAATAGGCTGACGCAAGCTGGTTCTCCATACAGGAGGGTGCGAGTTGCACCAGGGCGGGCCAAAGCTGCTCCCAAGATCTCAAGATACTCGACGCCAAATGGTCCTCGCTGCGCCAAGAGAAGCCCGTACTCCTCATCTCGGAGAAAATCCATCCGAGCCAAGGCTTCCAAGGCCCACCAGTGGCCGGAGCAAAGAGTCCAAGTCTCTCCCAAAGAAAATCCTTCGAGGGCTCAGAGCAGAGAAAAATTCCATGCACAATAAACTTGCCAAACATGGCTCTCCACTCTGACACCCACGATTAATGATCCCTAGACAACCGCACTCCAATGGAAGAGTGAGGACCTGCCAAACAACCTTTGCCCGAGCATGGCTACCATCCCGACAAGACCATAGAATATTCCTTGTTAGCTGCTAAATCTGGCTAATACAGGAACTCGAGAAAATCCAACAAGAGGTGACATACCACATCGTAGCTGAGAGAACCTCATTTGCCACCACAACCCACCCAGCCAGAGACAACCGAGCAAAGCTCCAGTCAAGGAACTTCCTTCTGATGGTCAGAAGAAGGGGAGAGATCTGCTGCTCAGGTGCAATTGAGTAGCAATCTCTCCCAGCTCCCCAAGATCAATAGCAGAGGATCCATCTACCCGACAAAGCTTCATGATCCCACTATGTGTATGCAACGGCCTGACTGTAGAGAAAAACTCCCTCGTCATACGATCCCCCACCTGTGTCTAGTGCGAGGCATGTCTATGATGAAAGAAGGAAGACCACCTATGCTCAATCTTCTGTAGCTCCTCTTCCACCTGGGCGAGCTCTATGCCAATCCACTCACAGTCAAGATGAAGCTCCAAGAGCTGCTCAAAGGAGGCATTACTCCTCTGGAGGCGACGCTCGCTCTCCCGAGCACGAGCAAGCTGCAGACCACACTCCTCACGCAAAACACACTAATCTGCTGAAAACCAATCACAAGGGACTGAGCCCGGCAACCCTCGTCCCACGATAGCTAAGACCAATTCTCCTCAATCTTGTCATACAGACTCCCATCAAGCTGAATCTCCTTAGGAATGCACAACACCATGGGCCCTCTAGTGTCCTACTCCATAGAGGAGACAATCACTAGGGCATGATCTCAAAAGCAAGAACTTGCCAAAATACATGTCCTACCACCACAATCTGCCAATACATCACTTACATACATGCAATCAATCCTGGACATGTTCATGCCTCCAATCCTCTTGTCGGACCGAGAGAAATGAAGGCTGCCCTGCTCCCTGATAAAACCCCCAGTGTGCTTGAAGGCTTCCCTACTCCCTGATAAAATCCCCCGTGTGCCATACATCATGCAACCGCAGGGTCATACAAAGCTGCTCCCAAGCAGCAAGCTCAAAGCCATGCACAATGGTCGGACTGCCCCCCGGCGATCCTCAGGAGCCTCAATCACAGTTGAAGTCTCCCGCTACACACCAAACATCAGTGCAAGGAGCAATAGCAAAGATCTAGGACCAAAAGGTGGCAGCACTCTCATGATTCGGGGCATAATGGGTCAAAAATCCATACCTAAGGCCCTTACGCTGCAAGGTAAGCCAAATGGCCCTGCCTTGGATAATCTCCCCTCTATCCACAATCCCCGACTACAAGGACACCCCCTTAGAAATGCGCACACTACCCTCAGAGCCATTGGGCCGATGCCCAACAAACCAAAAGACGACCTTATGCCTCTGCAAAAGCAGACTACACTGTCGTGTACGGCCCACTGAGAGGTGGTGCTCCTGAAGCATAAGGACATCAATGGATCCACAAAATAAAACACTGGCGGAGCTCTAACGAAGATGAGCCCTATAGCAAAGAAATTGAGGCTTGCCCAACCCCTAAACAATTCCATATGAGAAGAACCCTCATGGCAATGGGGCAAACCATGATGTTGTTGCATCAACGATGCAGGCAAGGTTCAAGGTTGGGTTGGACGGGAAGTAATCCGAGTCAAACCATCCTCGATAGGCAGCAAGCTGTTATGGTATCACCCTGCACAAACTAAGCCAAGTGGACTCACTTACCACATAGGCCTTCTCCTTCCCAAGCTCCTCCTCATGAATATACATATATTGGGGTGAAGACAGAGAGTCCGCAATCACATACACAATAAGTTGGCTCTCCTCGACACCATGAACGAACAGAAATTGCGCAACGTCCCAAGCCCTGATAAACAAGTCAGTGAGATCCAATTCCCCAAGATGATGGGAGAACTCGATGACGTGCCTCGACAAAGCGCAGTGCCTCCCCCGAATACCAATGAGGCTGTGAGGCCCCACAAAGAGGAAACAAAACTGCCACCGCAAATTCAATAGCAGACTGACTCCGAGACCCAAGAGCCATCGCATGGACCCAAATAGGGGTGGCGAGCACATCTTCATGTGCACCAAGGAACCTCGAGAACTCATAACCAAAGCTCTCCCCCCCCCCACAGATGATAGTCAAAACTCACAAGGCAAGGAGGAATAGCCGCCAAGGGGGATGTGCCAATTGAGAGAAAGGAGCAAGGGGGAGATTGACCCTCGTGGATCTCTCGACTCACCTAGAAGTTACTATCGAGGGACCTCGAGGACAAGGAGGTGAAGAACCCTAAGGCAAGGGGATCGTAGAGAAGTGGATGGCCAAGGAGAGGAAACCGAAGGAAGCGGGACCAAAGTCGAAGGCCCACAAGTGGGTGTCGAGACAGTACAAGTGTCACTAGCCGGAGGCATCGAAACCACATCAAGGCCCACAGGGCGGTCCTCTTGAAGAGTGTTGAAACGGTTCCCAATGGGAACAAACCTTCCCTATCCCACTGAACGAGGTGGGCGACCAAACTGTCATTGATGTCAAGGCTTCTACCAACCTCTGCCGGATGGAGAAGGGGTAGCCACAGCCGTCGGAGCACCAAAGTGTGGGGGTGAGGAGTCAAGGGTGGCCGATGGAGAGGCAGAGGTAGGAGAGGGTGGAAAATGAGAGCGCGGAGCCTCTTGCCTCGCAGGCAACCTCGTCCTCCTCCTTGTACTCGATGGACACGCCTTCGCAAGGTGGCCAATCTTGTGACAAGCAAAGCATTGATTCGGAAGGCTCGAATACTCAACCTTTTGAATCAAGCAACCACTTGAAAGGGGCCACAACCAAGACCGCTCACTTGGGGACCTCCAAGAAAGTGCCAAGAGTCCCACCAATTTATGCCAACAATGGGAGATACTTGCGCCGAAGGCCAAAAAACAGGTTGTCACAAAAACCCCAGCGCATCGCCAAGAAATAAGGTCGAGGAGGAAGAAGTTGACGCGGGTCAAAGCCATGTGTCTAGGTGCAGACGAAGGCATGGCTTGCCCGAATCGCAATAGGCGACAGGGAAAGCGTCCGTGCGACCGCCTCCGATGACTAAACCTCCACCTAGTAGAAGCTACGACCAAGGGGCTTGATACCAACAAGCTTGCCAACCTAAGCAAGGAAGCTCCTCTGAAGAAGATCCCTCAATTCGCCACAGCTTGGGCAAAATCTGATGATTTTACGAATCACTAATGAGGCTTAAGGTCGTTCGACTTCAGAGGCCGATTTCTCTCTACCCTCATCAGTTAGGAAGAGTCGGATGGGCGATGGAGTGGAGTCGGGCAAGCGGGCTTCACACGAGTCCCTCTAAGGGGTGGGTTTCATGTCCATATTGTGTCTGCCGCACGCAAAAAGAAGAGGAAGAAGATGAAGAGTCAAACCAAACAGAGAGGAGCCTAAGCTGTTGTACAAGATCAAGACTAGGGAGCAAATTCCTTCCTTGGGAAGAGAGTGGGAGGGGGAGTGGCGCTGCGCAAAGGAAAGGTGCAAGCGAGAGGAGAGGAGACATGGGGAAGGAGAAGCGCAGCAACGAGCTGGATCCTTCAATCAATTTCAGATCACTTGTTGCCACATCTTCCTACCATCTTTCTCTCAATGCAACCAATCATATAGGTACCTGGGACCCATGACTATCAGATCACAAAACTATCTTGGACTTACTTCCTGATCCCAAACACAGCAATCATATAGAAGTCCCCTCAAAGAGAAAGATGCATACAGTCGAGATCTCTATGGAACCAGAGAGAGTAGACCTCATAATTCCAAGGATAACAGTCACCCTCAAGTAACACCCTTTTTAAGGTATCTTATAAGTCCACCTCGGCATTTTTGCCAACATGGTTAGACCGACATAGGAATAACTAACAACTAGTTCCCATACTTGTGCAATAGCTAATAGAAAATAGATCACATGCTTCTCCACTATCACAACCACTGATGAACTCCTATGTCCACATGTGGACTAGAACCATGTTTGCTATCTCGGTATCCTTCATCAAGAAAATGAAGGTGCCAATAGCCAAACACAATCTCTGATGGTCATGCCATAAGCATGGTTAACCCTAAAGGTGTGCATCACCATGTGAATGATCAAGTCATCCCACTGCACCACTCTGCTCTTGCTAGTCCTCCATCATCCCTCAGGATGTCCTAACTCCTCCACTCTGCTCTTGCTAGTCCTCCATCATCCCTCAAGATGTCCTAACACGGAGAATAATCAACATCAAGAAAGTGGTTCTTCTATTGGGATGCATTCACATGAAGAATCACATGCATACATTCCAATGGGAATCATTGGAAACAAGGTGGTTAGGTTCGTAAGGTTTGTAAGGTTCAGTGCAGGTGAGGTACGTGAACCAAATCTTACCTCCAAAGTAAGGTACGCGAACCAAATCTTACCTCCAAGGTAAGGTTCGTAAAGTATGCTAGCATTACACATATAATACAATGTTGAGTGAACATATACACACACACACACATATATATATATATACATATATATATATATATATATATATATATGTATATATATATATATATATATATACATATATATATATGTATATATACAGTACATATATATATATGTATATATATATGTATATATATATATATATATATATATATATATATATATATATATATATATATATATACATATATATATATATATATATATATATATATATATATATATATACATATATATATATATATATATATATATATATATATATATATATATATATATATATATATATATGTATATGTGTATATAGATACATACATACATACATACACGCATGCATCCATCCATCCATCCATCCACCCACCTACCCACCCACCCACCCACCCATCCATACATACATACATACATACATACATACATACATACATACATACATACATACATACATACATACATACATACATACATACATACATACATACATACATACATACATACATACATACATACATACATACATACATACATACACACACAGATACACACACACGCACACACACACACACATATATATATATATATATATATATATATATATATATATATTATATATATATAGCATATACGTACAATATGTATGTATGCATGAATATTCATGTCCACTGGAAGCATTATACATCAAAAGATTTAATATGATCAATGTATTATATCCCTGAAATACCTAAAAAGTCAATTAACTATCATGAACGAACCGATCGTAAGGTTCGAACCAATAATACCTTATGAACCGAATGGGAAAACCCATCTGGTATGCGAACCGTTGCAACTATGATTGGAAAGACGTGTGATATTGGAAATGAAGAGTATGCATTCCCTTGTAGAGACTCTTCTAGTATGCATGGAATAAAAAGTATAAAGGATTCACAGGGACCTTTGAAGAAGGCTTTGGAGTCACAAGCAAGGGATGAGGCAACCAAAGCAATGAGAAGGTCTTCTTTGTAGAGGACATTCCTTGTTGGCAAGTGACGAGTCCTTACTTTCTTGATATGGTAAATGCAATTGAGCATGCAAGCCCTTCTTTCAAACCTCCCTCATATCATCATCTTTGCACAAAGAAGCTATATGATGAGGTCCGGTGCATTGAAACTGATTTGCTTCAAATGCGTGAGAAGTGGAAGCAATTTGGATGCCGCATATTATGTGATGGTTGGTCTGAAACTAGAAATAGACCGATCATAAACATAATGGTCTCATGCATTTATAGCACAATGTTTTTGAAATCCATTGACACTTCATGCCAAATTAAATATGGAGAGTATATCTTTGAGATTTTCAAAGATGCAATTATGAAAGTTCAACCTAGTGACATGGTTCAAGTATGTATGGAGTCC
Source organism: Ceratopteris richardii (assembly GCA_020310875.1). Taxonomy (NCBI): domain Eukaryota; kingdom Viridiplantae; phylum Streptophyta; class Polypodiopsida; order Polypodiales; family Pteridaceae; genus Ceratopteris; species Ceratopteris richardii. The sequence goes on along the minus strand of CM035430.1, from coordinate 74,372,031 downwards.
TGACAATTCTAATGACAAGTAGATGGTTGAACCACACCTTAAGAGGGAGGATTAGGAAGTAATCCTCAACCATGGCTTTTGGGGCAAGTGGTTATCCCATCATACTCCTAGCCGATAGATCATGAGTTCAAATCCCACAATTGGTATCAGAGCCTAGGAAGTAGGCTTAGGCAAGGTGAATGGAAGGCACGCGTGTCCATAATTCAAAGTCAGTTTTAAAAACGAGTTTTAAAACGGGTTTTAAAACGTTTAGTACGTAGGGTACTAAAAAAATGAAAATAAAAAACGAGTATTATATTTTGTTGCAACATTAAAATTATTTTTTTCCAAAAAAACCATGAATAATGCATGTCTAGCATTCATTTACATAGTGGTGAAAACACATAAAAAACTTAATCTACAACCTTATAGAACTTAGAAGACAATACTAGAGTAGAATGTATATATCAATGATGAACCGTGAATGTCAGAACTCATGAGTCATGTCTCAAGTCTCATACAAAAATGGTAAAACCATATCATAAGTCTAAATCCAACAAGATACATCCATGATCCGACTGATCACTATCACACACTATCCAAAATATATGAAGCATGCTATACAAACTAAAGTCTAAGATGACTCTGCAATGTCCTCGATAGAGACATCATCTATGGGCTCATCATCAAATGTGCTAGCCCATGAAGATGTACTATTTGAGTCTGTATGTCCAAATGTAGCTGCAATCTCAGCAATCTCTCGTCCCAAGTCATCATCTCCACTAGAAGATGAGGCTGAATCCTGCTCCCAATCCTCTCGAACAACTGGATGCTCTCTCTGAGTGGTAGAGGATCCATCACCCCTTCCACGGCATGGTCCACCCCTTCTTGAAACATACTTCTGTGGATGTCGGCTAGTGGATGGTAATGATGGATCACCTACATAAACAATGCATATATAAGAGAGAAAATAATAGCAATGGACATACTTGTGTTACGTAATACTAAATAGTATTCAAAATTTACAATTTACCTACCCCTTCGAGTGCGGCTACGAGCCTGTCGTACAAATCTCTGAGACTCCTCTACAAGCATGGCAAAGATATCGCTCTCTTCCTGAGGGATTTGAGGAATATCATTGACTTTAATAATATCAACTAGATCAACATTTACCTGCAAAATTCAGTTTTTTAATCAAAATTCAGTCTAGACTCTAGTAAATAGCTTTAAGCTTTCATAAAACTTCAAAGCTAGAACTTACATGTAGTGGGGCTATGTTGATCCCTTTAGTCTCTAACAACTTGAGGTTACAATGGCAATAAACCAATCTCTCAAGTTGTTAAGGACAATCTATTCCTTTTTTTCATATGGAATAGAGCCCATGTACTCCAATTCCTCTCTGCAGGACGTGCTACAATCTTGCAAAAGAATTCGCAAGGCTAATCTTCACTATGATTCGTGAAAAAAATAATAGATCATGATTCATAAAAAATAGATTCAAATGGATTTTGAAAGACTAAATGGTAAAAATACTTACCAATAGTGGAGTACTCACTCCATATTTCTCCCACCATGTGACCGGAGCAACCTGGTTCTCGTGTCGTCGTGCAATGGGCTGTTCAAAGTAGCGCTCCATGCTACGGAACTGCAATCTCTCACTCTCTAACTATGACAAAATACCAACATCACCGCCGCTCCATCACCTGATGTAGTCAATCCACCTATCTCTAGCTCAATGTCTGTAAATTGCTGCTCACTTCTCCATAATGGATGAAGAATATGAGCAACGGCATGGATTGGTTTATGAAACCAATCCCATCTTTTTCTCACAGCATCACATAAAGTGGTCTTCCTATATAATAAACAATGAAGTTATAAACATCATACATGTGAATCATGATAAATTACTATTACTAATCATATGACGATTGATCAAAACTTACTCAATGTCTGAGAGTCCGACAACTTTCTGGATGCTTTCTTGTATACGATTAATGTACTCATATAAAAGACCAAGTGTGCTACCCTCCATATATGTGATGCGAAGAACATTGTACACTGGCTGAATGGAAGCTACCAACGTATCTCCCTTCGTCCAAAACTCATCATCTCCCATAACGAGCGCTGAGAACTGTGTGAAGAGTCTCCTCCTCTGACCTCTTGAATGTTGTACCAATCCTCAACCACCACCGTACGTAGAAGCCCTTTTTTTACTCTAAGGACTCTATCAAGTACTATATACATGTCACAAAACCGTGTCTTAGAGGGTTTCTGAAAATCCAAGGTAGAGTGGGCACGAAAGATGTTCAATACTTTTGGCTTAGTAGTGACAAATTTCACAATGAATTTTGCTTTATCAAGGATCGACTTCACCCATGGAAGTGCCCCAATGTCTTCCATAAGCAAATCTAAACCATGGTGTCCATGTAATCTTGGGGTATGCCTCTTCAATCATACGCCCCATCGACACGCAATTGGACCCATTGTTGGTCACGACTTGCACTACATTCTCACTTCCCACATCCTCAATGGCTTTCGTAACATGTGAGAATATGAATTCACTTGGCACTGTGCCTGGTGCATGGGCTGGTATAGCACGTAAAAACATTGTGCCCTTGTAAGAGGACACAAGGATATTATAAACATTCCTTCTACGAATGTCCGACCAGCCATCGCACAGAATAGAGCATCCATATTTCTCCCATACAAATCGTATGGATAACATTTCAGTCTCTACCAGCTTTGTTTGCCTTAAGAGCTAAGTGGTGCGCAAGGTTTGTCCTGGAGGACCCTCCCAAGCAACACCTATTCTACTAACGGCTTTCATTGCCCTCTTCCATGGAAGAGTACTAGCAACATTGAATGGAATGCCACACTGAATGAAGAGTTTGGTCAACTCTCTAGTGGCCTCTTCCATATGTTGCTTTTGCACTCCAGCCCTTATATTGCATCTCATGAATATATTACTATCAGGGATCTTTGAATGTGATGGATGACGTGAAAAAGAGGGAGAGGCATTGGCACCAATGAAACTCATACTCTCTATGCATGGCATTTTACTTGTACTGTGATCATGAACTTGAGGAGATAGGATTTCATCATGAAGAGGCTCATTATCTGCACCCACAGTGCTCTCAGACGATGGAGGCATAGGCAAATTACCCACCCCTCGGCTCAATTGGAGTTTGGCAATCAACTCCTCTACGGTTTTTTGAGGTATGGAAGTGCATTTTCCAATGCCTCTTCCTCTCAACCCAAGGAGATGACTTTTCATGCGGGATGCCGAGCCACCATAAATGCCCTTGCAATAATTGCATTCCCAAGAGGTGGGGCTATGAATTTTCACATGGTTACGGATGACATCGGGGGCTCTACCCATGGTGAAACTTGCAAAATAATGAAGGGTTGACACTCTCTCTCTATGTGTCCCAAAGAGAGAGAAATCAAAGAGCTTAGAGGGCTGAAAGTTGAAACTATGTGCAAAGGAGGGAAGAGAGTCTAGAGGGCAAGAGTATGTGCAAAAAAAGAGAAGGCACGAGAGGGAAGGGACTTTGAAAGTGTGCAACTCCAACTATGCATAGCTCATGAGGGTTCTCTACTCACTTGTCCACTAAGCCAAAGCTCAAATGAAAGCGCAGCTCGCGGGTGTGAAAGACCTATAAAGCGTCGAAGTTTTTTTCCAAAAAAAAATGGCAAAAAAAACGTATTAGGACGTTCGGACATCCTAAACATTTTTCATATTGAGAAAAAAACACGTTTTATTTAACTATGCACGTGTCGCTTTCAAAGATGAGCCCGACAAATATTAGAGTGTATCTCCCAATCCGTAGGTCGCACTTAGATATATAAGGTATCATTGGAAAGCTCTCAGAACGAACTTTCCAATGGAAGCATTAGATTGAGGATCCAAGATACCTAGCATGGGTGAGTAACAGTTTCACGATACTTAGGTTGAGAACAATGGACTAAGAAGACCAAGGTTACGAACAAGGCAAGTCTGTAGGCAAGTGGCCAAGAAGTGGAAAGGCAAGGTTCAAGAGACCAAGGTTGAGAACAAGAAGGTTCAAGAGATTGTGCAAGGGTGAGGACATCAATTCAAGAGGAGATCAAGGATTGATCATTGAGGATAATGATCTCTAGAAGGGGAAGAGAGTATTAGACTCAAGAACTGACAAGCAGGAGATGGTTGAACCACACCCTAAGAGGAAGGATTAGAAAGTAATCCTCAACCATGACTTTTGGGGCAAATGGTTAGCCCATCATACTCCTAGCCGGTAGGTCATGAGTTCCAATCCTAGAACAATGCGTCAAATTGTGTGATGGCAGGTTACTTGGTTGAGCAAGAATGGCCCCATATCTTTTACACCAGATGCACATACTATTGTCTTGATCTTCTCTTTGAAGACATTGGTGTTGTAGCTTGGGTGAAGCCTGTTTTTGGCTCAAGCGAGGAAGATTGTAACTTTTGTGGCGATGAAGCCATCGATACTTACACTCTTTAGAAAATTTAGTGCAAAAGATTTGATGAAGCCTCCACAAACCAGATTTGGCTACATGTTTATTATACTCTCTAGCCTACTTCATGAAAGGGTATATAATGGCTTGGAGTCTATGGTTGTGTCTCCTTAATACACTAGGAAGAAAGTATCTAAAACACTAAAAACAGAGGATGTTTCTTCCATAGAGTTAAGTACTTTTCTTTGGAGAAGTGCACGTTAAATTGTTAGTGTATGTGCTCCCATCTTGCATGTTTTGCACTTGGTTGATCGAGAAGGATCCACCATGGGACTCATATATGAGCTTACTGATAGAATCATTGAAAATTTTGAAGTGGATAGTATTGATAATGTAAGACTCCAGCAAGTCAAAGCATTGTGCATTAAGAGATGGAATATGCTACATTCTCCCCTTCATGCTTCTACATACATTTTGCATCCTATTTGGAGAGAAAGATGTCCTAAAAAGGATGGAGAAGTAAATGATGGTTGGATGAATGTAATTGAAAGATATACACATAGTGATGTTGATAAACAAGGTAGATTATTGGATGAATTACATGTTTTTAAGACAATGTCTTGCACATTTGGAAGGCAACTTGCTAAAGATCCAAAAAGAATGCATTATGGTGTGATGTGGTGGGAGTCTTTTGGGGCACATACACCCAATTTGCACGCGTTGGCTCTTCGTATTCTTTCACAAGGTACTTGTGCTTCCCCTTGTGAGAGAAATTGGGGCACATTTTCTTTGATTCATACCAAGAGAAGGAATAAGCTTCTCCCAAAAAATATTGAAAAATTCGTTTACATTCATATACCCATCTCCAACTTGCAATGAAGATAAAAGAAAAGGGCTTTAAAATGCAAGAAGTTACTTTGGAGATGATTGAAAAAGAGCATGATGATGAAAGGTTTCTTGCAATGCAAAAGAGTGTAGTGCAGGAGGAAATTCCCCTAAATCCTATCACTTCCATTACTTAGAGACATGTACATGCAAATGAGGGTCCTTCATCTACACATGATGGTGGTGGTGATGATAATGATGATGATGATGATGATGATGATGATGATGATGATGATGATGATGCTCTTATTGATATTGATGATGATGACGATGATGAAGAGTAGCATGATGACTAATCACTCTTATGTTTTCATCTCTAATTTCTAAGTTTTAGCTTTATTTTCATGATCTCATAGTACAAAGCATGCTATATATTATATCAAATGGTATTTTGGAGTTTGACCTTACTGTCATATTATAGTTACTATGTTTTTATTAAATTTTATATTTAGGTTAAAGTGTTGATTGTTATCTATGTATTTTATACTTTTTTTTTAATTAGGTCATGTTGGTAAAACGTCATAAACATTTTTCCTTACTCGTCATAAGTCGGTTTCAAAAGACAGAAGTCCCATCAGTAACAACTATGATTCTAACCCCTTTTTCTTGTAAGTTTCTCCAACTGAAAATTCCAATGAATTGTCGTAACAATGTGAGAGCAATGACAACCCTTTATTATTAAAATATCTAGCTACTTGCGCCAAAGTAAATGCCAATGGAGGTGAGGTGAGAAAAAACCGGTAAGGAGATAGCAAGCCAAAATAATTACCCAAGTAACATTGCCGACCATTCCAACTAAGAAAAAGAGCGATAAATTTAGTGCCAAAAGCACTAAGTTAAGGGATTTACATGAAGTTCCATATGTATATCTGTATCTATATCTATATCTATCTATGCATATATCTATCTATCTATATTTATATATCTATATCTATATATCTATATATCTTATTTCTACATATATCTCTCTATCTCTACATCTTTATGTGTACCTTTATCTCTATCTACATATTTATATCTATATGATTATATCTATATGACTATATCTATATGATTATACCTATGTCAAAGTAACACGTCCCATGTCCTTGGGACGCCGAGATGCCATCCCCTCAAGTTAAAATCTAGGGATGCAAAGCCGGAGCTATTTTCATCCCCTTACAAAATTTTCAAAAGATGATGATGATGTAGAGTCTTTTTTTTCAAATGATGAAATATATATGACAACTCTAAATGTTCAAAGTTCAACATGATTCATACATTATTTTACTTAAAAAAAGTCTTTTTTTTTAGTTTTGTTGTTATTGATCATTTCATAAATTAACACATTCATTGCACATTACTTTCATTTAATATTTTTGAAAACATCAACGTTTTCCTAGTGTCGTCCCTCGGACACATCCCATGGACACCATAGGCTACATCCCCGTCCCGGGGACACCATCATTCTTTGGATCAGTCCCCTAGGGACTTTGATCTATGTATATGTATGTCTGTATGTATATATATATGTGTGTGTGTGTGTGTGTGTAAATATATATGTGTATGTAACATTACTCTTCGTTGAAATAGTCCACCATCCGGTATGCTTCCATACAAAATATAAGTTCGAATAAGGATGTGCTATGGCTAATGCATAGGGTTGTATTTCATTTCCTCTCGCATATTTGGGAGCATAAAATATAAAGCATTTTTCCATGCTTGCTTCCCTTCTATCCTTTAACATGGGAGACATGGAGGAGTAAAACTTGAACTGATGTGCATTATGTTTTAAGGGATAGGAAGCATAGATTACCTTCTAGAAGGCCTAGGAGTCAGTAACTCAAATGTTGTAAATAGTGTGTAGTCAGTAACTACCTTCTAGAAGGCCTAGGAGATTGTCACATTCCTATAAATTCTCTCTCTCTCTCTCTCTCTCTCTCTCTCTCTCTCTCTCTCTCTCTCTCTCTCTCTCTCTCTCTCTCTCTCTCTCTCTCTCTCTCTCTCTCTCTCTCTCTCTCTCTCTCTCTCTCTCTCTCTCTCTCTCTCTCCATGCATATAGAATATAGATATAGCACTCTATGCACCCCCCTCCCCCACTTTCTTGGGTATCTCTACATGCATACTATGCAGATCTATATTTTGTTTTGTCATCACTTTTATCTTTTCCGATTGACATAAGATACACCCATGTACATTGATTTGTCTCATAGGCCGAGTTCGGCTAGAAGTAAAAACACTTTCTTTCCTTCTTTCTCTATCCCCCGTTTTTATAATCCAAAGAAAATATAAAGCCAGCATCATTTCTGCAAAAGAACAAAAGTATCCGACTCCGAATGGCTGCCAAGTAGAATGCCGTTCATCCATAAAAAGTAGCTCTTAAACTTTCCAGCGTGATGGGATACACACACAGAAGATTTCCCAAAGATGAAAAAAAATAACCAAAATGCAAAAATATCTCATATCACAGATCTAAAATCGCCATTGCTTGTTTTCCTTTGGGCAAGCTCCGAAAAAGATTTCACAAATGAATCGAAGTGCTACCGATAAGCTAATGCATAAGGATTCAGATAAATTGATTGAGCAGCCTATATAACAAAAACATCGGGCCGCTTAGGATGCTATAAGAATCAGTTGAGAGGAACGTGGAAGCTTAGCAGAATTTAGCACTATGACAATAAGGATTGTGTAATATAAAAAGAATAATATTCCGTTCCGAATTTCTCGAGCTTATTTAGTCTTCATGCACAAAGGATCCAAATTTGCCACATTAATCAGCATAGAATGTTTAATACAACGTGTCAGAAGCACAAACACCTCTAACCTCTGCTTCACGATGCCGCTAAATCCGCGAGCAGAATTGGCGTAGCACGTAATGCCAACCTGCTCCTCCTCCATTGTGTTGGAGGGGTCTGAGCAGCAATGACAGTTACAAGCTACAGGAACTAACGAAAAGGATGGCACAGTCCCTGCGCGCACGAGCTCGTTCAAGGGTGCGTGGCAGGTTTTACTTACGTAATTCCTAAAACCCTTTGGAAAGAGAATCCAACCTGATTGCCACACTCCCATTAAGGAGCTAGAAAATGTGCCCCGATCATATAATGAAATGACTATTTTCCTCTTTGTACATTATAGCAAGGTTATCTCTTTGTTCATATCCAATCCCAAGCTCATTGTCAAGTCCTTAAGTGGCACATTGAGCACGGTCCATGATTTCCTCCATTTGGATTTTGCATGCTACTCCTAGCTCCATCATAGAGTTTGCAATCACTCTTTGTTTTTCATCCGCATTTTGATGAACACTTGTTAATTATGATTAATCCTCTCGTACCCATTCCATATCAAATGAATACCCTTGACAAATACACAAGTTATGAAGCACAAGACAAGCTCCAACAACATTAGGTATATAATGTAAATCCATATTGCACCTTTTTAACATAATAGCTAAAATGTGATAAGCCTTCTTTGCATCCCTTGAATGGCACTAGCATGTATGGACGAGCAAGATATGCACAATCACCTGCTAAGCAATACTTCCCTAACTTATCCCTTGCATATTTTTGCCCTATTTCACTCCTCGTGAAATTTGATGAATCATGCACAGACCCTACATGTAATTCTATATCAAGCAATTTGCACCTACAATCAATTGTAACAAGTAGAGTGGAATCCTTTTCTATCAAAGTAACCCACATGGTTTTCTCTTGGTGCAATGATGGGATTATGGGAACCATTTATTGCACCAACAACAAAAGGAATTCCTCTTATCACCTCAAAGTCATAAGCTAAACTTTCAATATGAGAACTTGAATGCCATTTAATGTACATGTCCTAAGCCTAGACTTCACTATTGCTTTGCAAAAACTATGGACAATCTCACAAGTTGTACTAGTTGCACATCCAAACGTATCAGCTATTCCTAACAATCCATCACCCGTTGTAAGTCTGATGAGTGCCATGGCTACTCTATCCTCGACGAGCACTCCATCTCATAAGTGTGCTTATTTTTTCTTAGGAAATAGTGCAGGTTTTCCACAAAGATAGGGAAAAAATTATTTGGAGAATTTAAGATGCCTCTTGAACATAGTATCATTATAGGTACTCAAGAGATAGTCTTGAAAAAAACCTTGTCGATGTGGGTAGGCCATGCTTGCCTATGCCTATGACCATTTCTATAATTTGTAATTTTTATGAAAATCACAACTTGTGCCTTGCTTTTTGTGAAGTGGAACCACATTGGCACGATGTCTTGATCGATAAATGTGTGTAATCTAGCTAACAATTCATATATTAACATTGCACGCACCATGCACATAGCTAATACGATAGGGGCCTCCAACAAGAAAAGTAGAGGATGATCGATAGAGCAATAAAATGGTTATAAATGGAAGACTAATGGACAAGATGAGTGTTACACATACCCCATAACTCAATCTTTTTTTAATTCTATAAATCATCTAGTTCCATCTATCTTGGTTGGAGATGTCGAAACCCATAGGGAGACGAAGGAGCCTAAAGACAGTATGATTCAGGAATTTGACAACCAAGATTGAGGAGTTGATTAGGAGCAAGAGAGTTAAAGTAATTAAAGCCAATTTTGTTATGATTGATAATAGAGTCACTAGATGAGAAAAAGAGATCAAGGGAAGAGAGGACACAATTGATGCAATCAACTGACTTAACTCTAAGGTTAGGTTAGTATCATCTGCATAATTTCCATAACAATGCAAGAAGCAAAACCATGAACCAAGATGCCCTTAATATGAGGGTTGGCAGTACAGATCCAATGGAGACTATCAACATCAATGGAAAATAGAATGGTGGCGAGGAGGCATCCCTATCTAATGGATCTGTTAAGGGGGATAGAATTAGTGAGGATCCCATTAAGAATCACTTTGGTCGAGGCATTCAACAAAAGACAACTGGTATACTTGATGAAATTAAGACTTATCCCAATATCTTGAAGGCTTTGGAGGATAAAACATTATTCAATTTCATCATAAGCTTTACCAAATTCTATTTTAAGGAAGGAAAAATCCTCCCCCATCTTACTAGCTTGGTTTATGCTTTTGCATACAAACAAAATCATGTCCAAGATGATTCTACCTTTGATAAAACCCTTTTGGATGGGGCAAGACATTCATGAAGGAGTTTAGCATCTTAGCCAGCACCTTGGCAAAACTTTTATAAATGATCTACAGACAAGTTGGAGAGAAGATCCTTATCATCCTTTTTATGGATGAGTTTAATTACTCCATAATTGAAGGCATGCTATAGCTGTCCCTTACAAACCACCATGTCCCAAATAATCTTGAAGAGAGAGGCAAGGTGGGGGACAAAGGTTTGAACAATTTTAGCACTAATACCATCAACCCCAAGGGGTCTTATTACACTTATGGCAGTAGATGGAGGCCATAGTTTGTGAAGTCGAGAGGGGTTTCCTAAGCTCACTTAAAATTTGGGAGGAGGCCAACTTAGGACGAATAGTTGAGATGTAGTGAGCATCTTTCAAGGAATGAATAGAACAAGAGGAATCAAACAAGCAAGAAAAATGTTTTCTAACATATTTTATCTTGTAAAAGTGTTGTCAAAGAGCGCTTATGATTCGGGATATCATCTCTAACTTTCTGGACTTAAGGAAATCGAAATTGAGCATAGCCTTGGTGGGCTTGTCCCCACACTACAAAGGAATACGGGCACATAGCAATGATTAACGCGACACAATTTCGTTGCTATAAAATTGCATAAAGCGTCGCAACAAGCGTCGAGTGCGGAACATCGATTAAATGACGAAAACTTCGACGTTTTTATCGACGTGTGGCGTGACGGGACATGTGATGCTTACATTGAGCATCGCTGAGGCGACAATTTAAAAATGCATTGCATAAATGATGTTGATTTGCATCGCATAAGCGATGCTAATTATCATCACTTATGCAACACTATTTGGACAAGAATTTATGATGCTTTAGCATCAGTTAAACGACGGGTTTTTGACAAAAAAAACATTGGAGGCTCTTTGATCGGCATCTACATGCATCTGATCGAAGAACTCTCCAACATTCACAATTGCACTGCGCTTATGAGTTGAAACAATTGCTTGCTGAATTGTTGTTTTGTCAAATCTCTATCTTATTGTCTCTCTCTCTGTTTCTCTCTTTCTACCTCTTTCTCTCTTTGAATTATCTCTCTCTCTCTCTCTCTCTCTCTCTCTCTCTCTCTCTCTCTCTCTTTATTACAGGTTATTCAAGAAGTTAACCAAGCAAAAAATATGGCTAACTATTGTAAGTACAATTTCCATTCTTTGTATATCGTTTGAATTGTGTTATTTTCATTAATTAGCATACTCACACTTATTGATATGCACATATACACTTATACATGAAGATGCACGTTCACACATATACACATATATACATGCACATACACACACATACATGTGCACGTACACTTACACATACACACACATACACATGCATATGCACAAACATTTCTACAACCACATAAAAAGACTTGCATGCATGCATTATTGCATATATACATACACATACACACATTAACACATACTTAAATACATGTATATGCACATCCACATGCATGCACATTCACATGCGTGCATATACACATGGATGCAAATGGAAATGCATCCACATGCACATGCATGTTTCATACATATACACATGCATATACATACACTTGTCTATGTTTATACACATACATATGCACATACGTACATATACACACACATACACATATATACACATATATATGCACATACATACACACACATATGCACATACACACACATGCACATACATACATATACACATATACATGCACATACACACATATACACATACATGCACATACATACATATACACACCATACACATGCACATACACATACATACGCATATACACTTACACATGCACATGCACAAACATACATATACACACACATACACATACATGTGCATATACACTTACACATGCACATGCACATATGTACACACACATATGCACATAGACACACATACACATGCACATACATATATATACACACATACACATGCACATAGATATATATACACACATATACATGCACATACACAAATATACACATACACTTACATATATACATGCACATACATACATACATATACACACATACACATGCATATGCACATACACATACATACACACATACACTTACACATGCACATGCAGATACATGCATATACACATATACATATGGGCATACATACATGCACATATATAAATAGATACATACATATACATGCATATAGACACACTTACACAAATATAGATATATACCTACATGTGCATATATACATTATATATAATGCACACATAAATATGAATGAATTATATAATTAAAGTAATAAAACACATACTAAATATAAACAATAATAAAAATCAATAGAACAAGACTTCTCATTACTTAATACCATACACACAATTCAAAACATAACTAAAATGAACAATATATAGATTATATATATGTATATATATATATATGTGTGTGTGTGTGTGTATGTGTGTGTGTGTGTAAATACATATCCAATGTCATAATCAAGAATCCTAATCCTAATCATCATCATCATCATCATCATCATCATCATCATCATCACGATCATCTGCATGATCTGATGTATCTGTGTGAGCACTCTCTGACGATCAAGATTGTCCCTCCTGTGTCTGTCTCTCCACCTCATCCATATCTTCCTCTGCATAATACTCCTGTATTACATAACAAACATAAATAAGTAAAACATACAATACATCCATAAAAATAAAATAATTATATGAAATGTAATAATACTCACAAACGCATCTAGATGATCTCGCATATACTCGCTCAAACGCCGATATCCAAAATGTGTAGCATACTTGATCTCATGTTTCATAGGATATCTACCATAATCCTTTCGTTGCATTGAAACAAATAAAAAAGATTAGTTTCTTGCATTTTAACTAAAATAAAAAATATATTTACAATAACACATATACTTACAAATGTAGCCACAAAACCATGATGGCCCATTTGGTCTAAAGTGAGATGTGTGGCCCGACTCAACTCTCTTCTTTGCATCAGCTTCTTTATTTAAAATAGAAAAGAAATACATAAATTAAATGTAAAAAATTAATAAAACATATGAGAATTATAAATATAAACTATTAATTTGTACACCTTCTGCTGAAGAAATGACTCTTGAAGATGTAGTTGTCTACGGAAAAAACAGCCACATCTCAGGTGGTATGTTAGGTCTCCTCTTATTTTTTTTCCACCATACAATATCTCTTGTTATTTCAATCTCAAAGAAAAAAAAAGAATCAGAATACATACACATATATACACACATATAGCATGTGCATACACATATACATACACTTAACATGCATACATACATACATACATACTAAATACACGCACACATACACATAATCACACACACACACACACACACACACACATATATATATATATATATATACATACATATTTATATTACTATATATATATATATATATTTATATTTATAGTTATATATATATACATGCACACATAAACATACATACACACATACACTTATACATACATACACACACATACATATATCCACACACACACACATACATGCATACATACATACAACATACATGCACACATAAACATATATACATACACACATACACTTATACATACATACATACATACACACACACACACACATACACATACACATACCTACATACACATATACATGCAAACATATACACATACATACATGCATACGTATACACATATACATACATATAACATAAACAAACATATACATATCCACATATATACATACACACATACACATGCATGCATATACACACATTCATACAAAATACATGCATTTATCCCACAAGAATGTGTATTTGTGTATATGTGAATATGTGTGTATGTGTAAATGTGTATATGTGAATGTTTATGTATGTAATAATCATATTATTAATATTTAATACCATTATTTGTAGATTCCGATCAATCAAATGGAACTCCACCATTGTCTCCTAATCGTGCAAGGACTATATACTATAAGCATATCAAACTTTTACTTTTAAATATATTTGATAGATACATAACTGATATATGTTTTCTTCTTGTTATAATAAGATTTTGATCAATTAGAGGGCACTCCACCACCTCCTACCATGCAACGACTTCACATGTGTCCTTTGATAGGAATTATGATGAATTTTACTATCAAGAGCATATTATATTTTACTTGTCGAAGATCACGATTGGAATGTATTGAACATGAGGTAGAGTATGGTAATTCTGAGTGTGCACCACCACTTGGTCAACGTGATAATGCTTGTTGATATATTTAGATAGTGATGTGTGTGAACACTCTAGGACCGCTGGGGCACTTTTTTTCCTCTTTAGGAGGTTTTTTTTCCCCCGGCTTGTATATATGCCTATTGGCCTAATGGGCTACTTATCTTTGTACATTCTCTAGTAATACATTCAGTATTGTGTGTTGAGCTCCAAGCTTCTTCTCCTTCCTTGTGCTGTTCGCATGCTTCCGCAGACGTCTATCTCCAACAATTGGTATCAGAGCAGGTCGTCGCTTCATCTAGGGCACCGTCGACACTCCGTTTGCAGTCTCAGAATCGCACGAATTTTGGTGAGCATACTCAGCATGTTTTCAAGATCAAAACAGCTTCATTCTGTGGTGCGGAAATCGCGATCAGAGCTCGTTTTGGCCTCCGAACGCACTATCGCAATGCTTGTGCAGGCTATTTCATCTTTTTGTGCCAAAGGTATATACCAGTTTCTGTTCACCAGTTTAAGCGTCTCGAAGTTTGCTACAGGTCTAGCAGAACTCGTCTGGGCAATTCCATTCAACTTTTTGAGATACAGTCGATTTTCTGCATCAAGGTATTTTAGTCACCGGCCATGGCTGAAAGCAATGATGTATTCCGTATGTTGGCTGTTGAGGATAAGTTGGATGGTACCAACTACCCGTTATGGGCTTATATGATGCGACATGTGTTGGTTGCAAAAGAACTATGGAACTTTGTGCAGGGTGTCAAAAAACGTCCTATCACATCTGCAACTGTTACAATTGCAGGTACTGAAGCTGATGAAGAAGGTGTCGAAGATGATGATATTCTGCATATTCTTGTTCGTACTATGGTTTCTACTGCACCTAATGCAGAGCAGATTCATTGGGATGGCAGAGATGCCCAGGCACATGCATTGATAGCTTTGTCTGTCAAACGTATCATTATTCCTCACATTCGCTCTTGAAGAACAACTAAGGATGCTTGGGATACACTTACCACATTGTACCAAGCTAGGAATGAGGCTCGTGTTGCTTACCTCCAAAAATAGTTGGAGAGTGAGCACATGAATGAAGGTGATTCTATGGACAGTTTCCTAACAAAGATCAAAGATTTGAAGGAACTGTTGATTTTTGCTGATGAGGTTATACCAGATAGCTCACTTGTGCATACCGTTCTGAATGGTCTTCTTGATTCATATCAGAGTTTTGCTTCTACTCTTTGGTTAATGATGAAAGGCAATCCGAATGCCTTATCATTTGAAGAGTTAGTCTCTGTTCTGTTGCAGGAAGATCAGTCCAGGCAGAACAGGTCCATTATGTGAGTTGTAGATCAAGCTTTCCTAGCTAGTCAGAAGGGCAAAGGAAAATGGAGCTCTTTAACTAGTAAGCAGAAATCTGCCAATTCTGCATATTCGAAGAAGGAAGATAAAGATGAGAAGAAATAAAAAAAGCAGAAATTGTTTTGTAAGTACTGTAAAGGGAATGATCATATCATAAAGAACTGTCCAAAAGTGGCTGCTAAAGAGGCAAAGAAGAAAGAGGCTTGAATGGTTGTTGCAGAAGCCTCTACACCAAAAATGGAGTCTGCTAATCTTGTGCAGGAAGAAGAATGGGCGTTTACTACTGTCTGCAATTTTTGACCCATCTTCTCATGAGCAGTGCATGTCTGCAGTAGACTCAGATGTTTGGTATTTTGATAGTGGGGCGACCAAACATATTACCTCTCAGTGTAGTTTCTTCTCTTCACTCGAGCCTGCGCCTACAGGGAATACTGTTACATGCGCCAACAACTCCTCTTATCCTGTTATGGGAGTTGGTAAGATCATTTTGACTATTGCTGATGGTAGTTCTTTCACTTTGTCAGATTCTTTATTTATGCCAGGGATCAAGAAGAACATGTTATCAGTTTCTGCATTAGCCAAGATTGGCTTGGTTGTGAAATTTGTTGATGACAAGCGTATAGTTCATGATCTGTCAAATGGCGATGTGATTATTGCTTCTGGCATTTTATGTCGTGGGCTATATAAGCTCATAGACTATGAAAGATTCTGTAAATGATTTGTCATGTGCAGTAAATGATTCTCAGGCTATGTCAGATGCAAAGCTTTGGCATGCATGCTTTGGTCATCTGAATTTTCCTAGTTTGCTACGCCTGCAGAAATCTGAAATGGTGTCCTCTTTGCCCAAACTTGAGGCACCTGGAAAACATGTTTATGAAGGCTGTATTTTGGGCAAAATGCAGCATTCATCCTTTCCAAAAGATGGTTCAGTTCGGGCTACCCAGAAATTGCAGCTTGTACATAGTGATGTCTGTGGTCCTATGCAGACACCTTCTTTTGGGAATTATCTTTACTTCGTGACTTTCATCGATGATTTTTCCAGGCATGCATGGGTATATCCATTGAAGCCAAATTCCGAAGTGTTCATGTGCTTCAAAAAATTTTTTATTTTGGCTGAAAATCTGTCAGCATGTAAAATGGGCATCCTCCATTCTGATCGAGGGGGGGAATATATGTCTTGTGATTTTAATGCATTTCTGGCTGAACGTGGGATAAAACACCAGTGTATAGTGTCGTATACACCTCAACAAAATGGAGTTGCTGAACGAAAGAACAGGTCACTCATGGAGATGGCGAGGTGTATGGTCAAAAGTCAGGCTTTACCACATAGTTTCTGGCTTGAGGCTGTCATGTGTGCAGCATATGTACTTAACAGGTGTCCCACTAAAGCGCTACATTCTATCACTCCATATGAGGCTTGGCATGATCGCAAGCCATCTGTTGCTCACCTGCGTGTTTTTGGTTGTTTGGCATATGCATTAGTGCCTGGACAACATCGCAAAAAATTGGATGATAAAGTAGTAAAATGTATTTTTGTTGGGTACAGTTCTGAAAGTAAAGGCTATCGTCTGTATCATCCACAGACTAAACGCATTATGGTTAGCCATGATGTTGTTTTTGTGGAAGATGCTATTCAGCCATTGCTTTCATGTACTAAGGAGACATTTGTTAGCTCCAAAGACATGTATGATACTTTGCTGCCTCTTTTTACATGTGGACAGTCTAGTGCTGGTCCTAATGAGGCAACTTCTCAGCCTTTAGAGGTTTCATGTGATGATGCAGATAATTCCATCTCTGATGCAGATGTACATGATGCACTTATTGATGAGAGAGCTGATATTGAACAGGCAAGAACTAAGCCGAAATGGTTGGTGCAGACCTTGCGTGACAGCAAATTAGATGCACCTCTGTCATATCATACTCGTTCAGGCTGTCATAGTGCCTGTTTTGCATCAGATTGCTATGCTATGGCTTCATCTAGTCTCTGTGATGAGAATGAGCCTGTTTCGTTTGATGAAGCACAAAATTCAGAAAATTGGATGGCTGCTATGCAATCTGAATATGATGCAATAATGAAGAATGGTACTTGGTTTTTATGTGACTTGGCTCCTAGCAAGAAGGCCATTGGCACCAAGTGGGTATACAAGCTGAAGCGTAAACCTGATGGTACAGTTGACAGGTATAAGGCTAGGCTTGTTGCAAAGGGTTATGCGCAGGAAAGAGGCATTGATTTTGATGAGACCTTTGCACCCACATGTCGTATGACTACTGTTCGGAGCATTTGTGCACTTGCAGCCCATCATGGTTGGAATGTACATCTTGTTGGACATTAAAACTACATTTCTGAATGGTGACTTGCATGAAGAAGTGTATGTTTTTCAGCCCTGTGGCTTTGTGCAGAAAGGGCATGAAAACCAGGTGTGGAGGTTAAAGAAGGCATTATATGGTTTAAAGCAAGCACCACGTGCTTGGTATGAGAAGATACATTCCTATCTGATTGCACATGGTTTTGAGAACAGTCCAACTGAAAGCACCTTATATGTCAAGCGTGCTAATGACGTGCTTATGATCATTGTTGTCTATGTTGATGACATGCTTCTCACTGGTCCTATTGAGAAGCATATTGCTGATTTTAAGGCTGATTTACATGCCTCATTTGAGATGTCTGATTTGGGGCATTTGCATCATTATTTGGGCATTCAGTTTATGCACGTTGATGGTGGAATGGCTTTGTGTCAAACGAATGACACATTATTGCAGCGTTTTGGCCTTGAAGATTGTAAGCCTATAGCCACTCCTATGGAGACAGGTTTACGATTGAGTCTTCATGATGTTGGAGATGCATTTGATGTTGTTCTCTATCAGCAAGCTGTTGGATGCTTGATTTACTTATGCATTACTCGGCCAGATATTCAGTTTGCTGTCTCACAGATGAGCAGGTTTATGCATTGCCCAAGAGTCAAGCATTGGCAGGCGATTAAGCCCATCTTTCGCTACTTGAGTGGTACTCGACTACTTGGGTTGTTTTATCCCAAGGGGGGATCACTACTACCAGATTTGCATGATTTTTCTGACTCTGATTGGGCTGGTTGCTATGACACTTGTGTGTCCACTAGTGGCTTTTGCTTCATGCTTGGTAGCTCATGTATATCTTGGTTGAGCAAGAAGCAGCCTACTGTGGCCACTTCTAGTTGTGAGGCTGAGTATAGGGCAGCTTTCACAGCTACTATTGAGTGTGTGTGGCTCAGATGCCTTATGGCCGATTTGGGTGTTGGTCAGTCTTCTGCCACCACCATTTTCACTGACAGTTAGAGCGGATTGGCAATTGCGAGGAACCCTGTGTTCCATGATCACACTAAGCACATTGAGGTGCATTATCATTATGTCAAGGAGAGGTTCTCTGCTGGGGAGATCAGCTTGGCATATGTGCCCACGCAGGAGAACATTGCAGACCTTTTCACGAAGGCTCTGCCCAGGGAGAAGTTTGAAGCTTTCCACAAAGCTTTGGGCTTACTTCCTTTTGTGGAGTGATTTCCACATAGCTTGGCACTTCCTTATACATGAGTGCCAGGTACTTGTTCACCGCATCACTCCCAAGGGGGATTTATTGATATATTTAGATAGTGATGTGTGTGAACACTCTAAGATCGTCGAGGCACTTTTTTTCCTCTTTAGGAGGTTTTTTTCCCCCGGCTTGTATATACACCTATTGCCCTAATGGGCTACTTATCTTTGTATATTCTCTAGTAATACATTCAATATTGTGTGTTGAGCTCCAAGCTTCTTCTCCTTCCTTGTGCTGTTCGAGTGCTTCCGCAGACGTCTATCTCCAACAATGCTTGCGTATGTATTTTTTCTATAAATTTATGTCATTATTTTATTTTAAAACCATATCAAGGTCAAGTTATTGTTGATATACAAGAATACTTGCTCGATGATGATGATGATGATGATAATAATTCTCATACTCATAATGCTAATATACCTCGTACACGTCATGGACTTGCTGTTGATCAATTACAAGCAGAGGTTTCTAGAAATCCTCTATCTCTTGGTTTAGAGACTGAAATGGTTGGAGATTATCCATTGCCAGCTTGTGATCGTTCTTTGGTACAAACATATGATAGAAGAAGATATGGAGGATGGAATAGAGGACCACTTCCTTTAGATGGAGAGGTTTTTAACTTTTGGGGTAATCGCTATATGATTTCTCCATCCACTATTACTAGTGTTAGTCATGGTCTCTTTATTGTAGAGGATTTGTATGTGCCTCTGGACTCTAAAGTCACCCTTATGTCATCTTGTGGTCCTATATATGGATGGGGATGTTGGCATCGACTTGCACATTATGTTCAAAGCATGAGTACTTATGGAATATGCTTGAATGCAACATCCTTTACTAGTAAAAGGATTTCACATGCTGAAAATGAAAGATTATATATTGATGGAAGACCTTACATTTATGGAAATATAGCAGGTTCAATAAATAGTAGTCGATGGTTACATAATAGTTCAAGGACTAATTGCACATTTGAGGAGCTTGAAGATAGTAATGAATCACCATACATGAGTAGAGATGTAGCAAGATACATAGTTGTCAATGCTACTACTACATTACATGTTGGTGATGAATTATTAGTGAATTATGGATGGATTAGACCTCCAAGAGCACCTTTTACCTAGAGAGAGAATGAAAATATTCTATCCATATTTAATTTATATATTTAATTTTATGTTTAAAGTTTACTTTTCATTCATTCATGCATGGAATATTAATGATTTTTATTCATGTGTGTAGATTCCAATGTATGATGTTGATGATATTCCACCACACCATTCACAATTGCTAGTAAGACCTCATCTATCCGAAGCTTCTATGGGGAGGCTATGCGAAAGTGATCCTGTGGAATATGCAAGGTTGAAAGACCTATATTCAAAAGAAGATAAAGTACAAGATTTGTGCAACAATGATGAAGATGATGGCATGTCAGATTTTATTGAGGATTGGTATCAAAATGGCAGTGAGAGCATTGATATTTCTAAAAATGAGAAATATCTTCGAGAGGAATGTCTAAAGCATGTATATGAAGGAAGCCGTTTGACATGACTCAGTGCAAGCTTACTTATTCTCAATCTTCAAAATCATTTTGGATGGAGTAATGTATCTGTTTCAGCACTATTACTGTATAATTTTTAATTTTCTATCTATTTATATATACACATACATAATATATACATATAAATACATGCATACATAGACATATACATATATATACATGAATGTATACACACATATAAACATACACACACATATACGCACATACGCATGTTATGAGAGTAAGGTCAAAGTATACATACTTGTATGGAATGAAGATATTTTGTCCATCTAGCCTTTGGAATTGTCCGCCCAACCTTTAGAATTTTCCTGACACATTTGCTTATCCTATTCTAGTCGACCTAATACCTATGCTGCTAACTCTTTTATGAACTTTGCATAAAAATATTAAGTATGAGTTAGCTATAGAGGTATTAGGGTGTTTGAAAAATAGGAGGAGCAAATTTATCTCGAAGATTTTGAAGGGTGGAAGAATAATTTTAAAGGATGGGTGGACAAAAAGCATTCATTCATAAGTTTTTGTTTTTACCTTAGGTAAGGTAAGAACAAGAACTTGCATTGAATGAACGCTTTCTGTCCACCCATCGTTTAAAACTATTCATCCATCTTTCAAAATCTTCGAGATAAATTTGCTTGTCCTATTTTCCAAACGACTTAATACCTCCATAGCTAACTGATACTTAATATTTGTAAACAAATATGTAAGTCTTAGTTAGCAAGGTAGGTAATAAATTGACTATAAAATAGGAGACATCCAAACGATTCAATGGTCTAGATATCTATATGAAAGTATGCAAACCACAATAAACTAAAAGAAAATTAAAAACGAAATCAAATATACACAACTACACATGCACACATACACATACATACATAGATATTCATACATACATAGACATTCATACATTCATACATAGACATTCATACATACATAGACATTCATACATACATAGACATTCATACATACATACACATACATACATACATACACATATATAGACACATACACATACATATATGCATACACATAAGCATACATATATATACATACATATACACATATAAAACACATATACACACATACATACATATACACATACACATATGTATATGCATGCACATGCATATACACATCCATATACACATACACATATACAAAATCATATGCATATATATACATATATATATATATATGTATATTTATTTATTTTTATTAATATGTCTTTTTTTCATGAACTTACAGGTTATTATTTGAAAAGTTTTTACCAAGTCAGAATATTATTCCTACCTCACAATGAAATGAAGAATATAATCAACAATCTTGGTATAGATTATCGATGTATACATGCATGTACTAACGATTGTATTTTATAGTAGAGGTGAATATGCAGACTCTTTGACATGTCCAAAATGTCAATCTCCTTGATATAAGGATGAAGAAGGTAAAATCCCAAAAAAGGTATTGAGACATTTTCCATTGGCTTCATGGATTAGACATATGTTTCAAAACCCCAAATTATCAAACCTTTTGACATGGGGACATGACCATAAAAGTACTGATGGAGTAATCAGAATTCCTCATGATAGTGTTGCTTTTGAGCATATTGCTTCTACATGGCTTGATTTTGCACAAAATCCACAGAACCTAAAGTTAGGAGTTGCATTAGATGGGGTTAATACATTCTCAATGAAATATAGTAAATGGTCAACATGACCAGCGGTAGTCATAAACTACAATCTTCCACCATATCTTAGCATTAAAAAGGAACATTTAATGCTTTCACTTTTAATCCCAAGAAAAAGACAAGTTAAAGATATGAATATATATCTTGCTCCTCTCATTGAAGATCTCCAAGAGTTATGGAGAGGTATTAATGTCATTGATGTATCGAAAATCATCAATGAAAGATATATTATGGTTCGTAGTATTGTGGCTTGGAATATTCATGATTTTCCAAGATATGGTGTTTGTTCAAGTATTGATGTAATTTTTTATTCAATATGCATACAAATAAATGTGAGTTAATCTAATTATATTTTTATCGTTTTCATGATGCAAGAATATCTACTAAGGGTTATAAAGCTTGTCCATATTGTGGTGATTGGTTGAAATCAATCTATAGTAAGAATCTCAACAAAAATATTTATCTTCGACATGGACGATTCTTGCCTCATGATCATCCATTAAGATGTAAACGAGAAGCGATACATTTTAATGGAAATCTTGAAATAGGTCGGTGTCTAGAACTTATGACGCATATGGATTGGTATCGAAAATGGACAGATGGATCTTTGATAGATCCAGAATTAGAAATCTTCAGTGATGATGAAGATAATGAGAATGTGAAGAGAGGTAAAGGAAAATTGGCACTTGCAGAGAACATATCAATATGGTATTCTTTGGAGTATTGAAAAGAGTTAAAAGTATGTCATCTTCTTGATCCTATGCATATATTCAAGAATATTGGTTATTCATTATGGCAACATCTTCTTGGAGTAAAAGACACCATAACATCAAGGAATGATTTGAAGGACTAAAACTCAAAACCAAAGTTATGGCCAGTTTTTTATAGACATCGACAGGAAACAGTTTACACCTCCTCCTTGGGTACTTACGATAAAAGAGATATAGATTATCAACAATAGGATTCAATTGATTCGGACTCCTACAAGATATGGAGCATCTTTCCAAAACATGTTTACTATGGATGATAAGAGCTTATCTGGGTTAAAGACCCATGATTGGCATAACTTTTTGAAACATATTTTACCTCTGCTTATCGATGATGTACAACAAAAGGAGTATGAGATGTGATCTATTGTCTTGGTGGTAATTATGATATTTTTATATTTATTTAATATATATGAATATTCGATATCTTTTACTTTTGAATTAATTTTTTTAATATGTATAGGTGGATTACATCAAAAGAGATTGACAAAAATGCAAACCCACAAATGAAACTTGAATGCAAATAACTACTATGTTTGATGGCAAAAGAGCTTCCTACTTTATTTTTTGATATTCAGGTTCATTTATTAGTCCATCTTGTAGATGAAATAGAGGTTGCACGTGTTGTCAACACTCGATGGATGTTTTGGGTTGAGTTATTTATGGGAATATTAAAAGGTTATGTGCGACAAAGAGTGAAACCAAAAGGATCCATGGCAAAGGGTTGGATGCTTGAAGAGTGAAAGAACTTGGAGAAGCTTGTAGAAGGTAGAAAAATGTGTTTCGAAGCGATGAAGTTTGGTCAAGCCAACTGGCACAAGACCAGCCCTTGAGCTTATGGAGACTCAAATAGACCTTATAAGCATGTGATAAGTGCAAAGAAACACACTATGTACTTTGGAGCATCAAGGAGAATGAGTCGATACAAAACAGATAGGTTCGTAGGTCGACTAGCTCAAAAAACTTACTATCTATGGAAGAGAAAATGAACTTCAAATGCCCATAGCGACCAACGTGATTACAATTAGAAAAAATCCTTTTATGGGAGTGATTCACATAGGGTTGAGTGTATAGATTGCACAAAAGTATGTTAAGGGCACATTTGTATTTATTGTACTAAGGTCCAATTGAAGGGTTGAGAAAGGGCTGAGTGGGAAGAGCCTTAAGGGCCACATCTTTCTGTATATATAGAGCATTTTGGTTAATGAAAAGAGACTCTCTCACTCTCAGATTTTCGTCGCTCATATGGCATCCGATGTTTTCTTAAGTTTATTGTTCTTTTGTTTTTTAGGAACTTTAGGGTTTCTTTTTTTTGTTGCGCATCTGCTGTAGTGTGTGCTTGTTCGAGCAGCTATGGCGACACGTATCCCTCCCTTTCTCTCTCTTTACGATTGCATGGAGGCGTTCCCTCCACACCATATGACAACGACGCTCTCCTTCTCTCTGTATGGCGACGTTCTTTCTCGCTCTCTTCTCTGTTTTAGAAGTAGTTATGGTGTCGAAGAACTCCCCCCCCCCCCTTTTTGCTCTCTTTCTCTCCTGTTGCAGGGAAGCGCATCCATTCTCTGTTAACACTGGCACGCCCTACCGACATCGACCCCATCCTTGGTGCGCCTGCAGACGTGACCAGGTTCTTGCTTCTCTGCGTAGGGTTTACGTGGCGATGAAGATGTGTGGGGCATGCTGCCATAGCTGGCGCGTCTGTTCTATATCTCCCTTCCCCTTGCTTCGATCAATCAGCTTTGATCTCCGTGCTCGAAAAGCTATCGGCTCCAGAGCTGAAGTGAAATTCAACGCAAGTTTTGGTTCCTCAATGAAATGTACCTGTGTCCCTTACTGCGTATACAAAACATTTAGAATGCGTCGTCGCTCGTCAGCATGTTAAGCTGTGCTGAGATGAACTGTGCTGGTGTGTCGTTGTGAGCTGTTTAGTATTAAACAAAACTTCCTATACTTTTCCTTATTTGGGCCTGCAGAATGCTTTCTTGTCCATCTTCTCCTTCCGTCATTGTCGACGATGACACATGGGCTGTGTTCTTTGTCTTAACATCACCTAATTGCCATAATCTATTTTGTTTCCTCTAAAACAAGGTGGGCTTTTTGGCCCTTGCCATCCTCGGATTTTGAGATCAAAGGTCAGCTTTTCTGTGAGGGCGCCATATTCTTTTCTCGCATGCTTCACGACGCAGTCTAAGTGGTGGACATGAGTGAAGGCTCCTAGCCTCTCACTGCAAAAGGTTCCGACAAAGAGCTGCCTGAAGACTTCCACGGTCATACGGCAGCAAGGCTTTTTTTCGCTTCTCCACAGTCGCAACTTTTTTTTTCTTTTCTATCTGGCGTGAGCTATCTCTATTGCTCCCTAATGTCTTTATATGAGCAAATCAACCTTCGGAAAGTCGGTGAAGACTAGCGCTTGGTGAGGAACATACTCCGAACGCCTCGTGCAAGCGATTCCCTGTGACTCGAATATTAGATTACATCCTTCTAACATCTTACGTTCTCTGAATTTACCTCAAGTTTGAAGTACTGCATGCTATGAAGACAGAGTCGACAAGTGCATGGAAATTCCAAGTGATACATGTAATTGGCATTTACAGGGAAACAAAATTGTTTGGCTTATTATAGTTTTCGGACTTCAATTTTAATTAGTAGTTATGAGGAGCGTCTACCAGAGACATGTCAAACTCTATGGGACGTGTAATATGTAGATGAAGGCTTGGTGAAATCCAATCTCGCAAGTTGTATTGCGACACACATGCGACTGCAAGTATAATTATAAAAGGCTTTAAATTACCAAACTAGATTGGATGTTTGTTGTTGGTGGTTTAGAATTTGACCTTCATAGATGGTCTGTGCCGTCAAGAAGGGGCAACGATGTGACATATTGGAGGTGACATGGTAAAAGTACTTGGTTTGTAGCAGCAGGCAAAATAGGATTAGTTGGGAAAAGGAGTACATAGGCCTTCATGTGGTTTGCACTTTTTTGCTGTCTATGACGGCCATGGAGGACCACAGGTATCTAGATTTTGTATGGAGAGGCTTCATCATGCTCTTGCAGAGGAATTGCCCAGCCTGCCCCATATGAGTGAGAGTGGTACAGAACCTCCAGAATGGCCTTCTTTCATGCCAATTTGGAGGAAGGCAACGGTTTCTTTCTTTTCAGACCAGTATGATGCCCTTTTTTGTGATTTGCTCTGTTATATGGAAAATTGGAGATGGTTGCTAATATTTTATTATAGATGGGATAAAACATACACACCGCGATGGATGGAGGTCCTTCCATAATTGTGCAATCACTGCCCTATGTGACATTCTATTGTTGATTGTTGCATGTGCTTATTCGGACTTCAAGCCGTTCTTTGTCTGGTCTTGCTGCACTTCATGCATTCCGTGCAATGGATTGTGTGTGGTGTAACTCTAACCAACCGATTCGGGTGCTCTGATAGTAGTTTCTGCTAGTGCCACAGTGGTAATTTCATCTTTGATTCTATGATTGCTAGCAACTCCGACCGATTTGACACTTCTGCCTGCTGTGTAGTTGTGTGGATTTCAGTGCCCTTTTGTGATTATAAGTAGATTACCTGGCAGTTTGCGAGATATGCTCCACATACTCTGGTATGCAGGCGGAAATATATTATACCTGTTCAAATGCAATAGATTCGTGGTTCATATGCTCTATTGTTAACTTTCAATATTGTGCACCTTTTCATGATCTCGTTTTCAGACTAACTAACAGAGTGATGCTCCAATTTATCACTTGGTTGTGGTGACTGTGGTGGTACTGGATCCGCATCCTAGGTCATTCTTGAAGCGCTCTAGCAACACATCACTAATATGCAATACATTCGCTCACAGCATACATGTATGAATGTTATCCTCTGTAGTGATATTTGTGCATGTCACTTTTGCATGTTTTCATTTATGAACATAGTTCTATCGTCATCAGATATCTTTATGCAATTGTGCGTATGGTTCTTTGTATAAAAATTGTGCTCCTTGACTGATGCATTACTATTGTCGCTTTTCATCACGATTGCCTTTTGGAACGGTGCACTAATTTTGGATGGAAATTGCGTTCTTGATATATCTTTTCATTAATTCATTATGTCGACTACATTCGGATGGGAATTTTACACGAGATTATTTATGTTGGCCACGTTTTAAGTCTGTATACATGGAAATGTAGTGTATTTTTTCAAAAGATGACAAGCACATATTTGCATTAAGAATGTTGTTCATCTTGGAGGTTTGGGAGTCCATGTTCTTTACACATCTATGAAACATGTTTTACATGGGACTATGTTATATACTTCCTGATTCATGAAATGATGTAATTGGCCCACCTTGCACTTCATGTATGCATATAGGAAGGGCAAGATCATGGGTTATGTGAATGGTATTTGTGAACCTTGGATTAAGTTCCAGGCACTTCACTTTGCCTCTCACATTGCTCTTGATTTTGGAATCATTATGAGCCTTACTTGCATTCCATACCATGGTCTAACCATGCACTTTGGTTTGCAAGTATTGTTCATAAGGGTAGAGCATAATTGTGTGTGCACATACAACTTTGGATTGAGAGGTTGCTATGACATTGGATTATTCTATTCCAAGAACGGTGCTACCACTCTGGCATTAGAACATGTACATGAGGACTGTATATGGGTTGGGTTTTCATCTTTAGACTTTGTTTGGATATGTTGTGACCTTGAT
Organism: Ceratopteris richardii; assembly: GCA_020310875.1. Taxonomy (NCBI): domain Eukaryota; kingdom Viridiplantae; phylum Streptophyta; class Polypodiopsida; order Polypodiales; family Pteridaceae; genus Ceratopteris; species Ceratopteris richardii. The sequence goes on along the minus strand of CM035430.1, from coordinate 74,343,747 downwards.
GTGAGGACTTGACTTGATGGAACCAGTGTCCTGGGCATGAGTTATGGAAACTCTATCACATGAAAATATGTATCCTATATTTTGGCTTGTTGCATAAGATATGGATAGTCTGAATGAGGTAGTATGATGTGAGTGCGAGGTAGCGTTAAGTCGGCAGAAGCACTCCTTTGTGTTCTTTTCGGTAATGAGCGAGTGTGAGGTAGCGTTAAGTCGGCAGAAACACTCCATGTAGATAGTGAATGTGAGGTAGCGTTGATTCGGCAGAAGCATTCACTGATTTTCTTTTTTTGTATGTTCTAAGTGATGGATGATGCCGGATATGGGATACATACCTTCATATGTGGAGGCTTGCAGATTGAAACATTCTTCAAAATTGAGATATTCCTATGGTTGTATAACATGGTGTATAAAGGTTCCCAGCTTATAAATGGTTCCCATGTAATGTTCATCTTGCTGAGGGGGTGGATAGCCCAGGCAAAAGGACATTACCAACAGTATTGCACTTGCGGGTTCGAGTCCACCGTGCGTGCCAGTGTTAAGGGCACATTTGTATTTATTGTACTAAGGTCCAATTGAAGGGTTGAGAAAGGGCTGAGTGGGAAGAGCCTTAAGGGCCACATCTTTCTGTATATATAGAGCATTTTGGTTAATGAAAAGAGACTCTCTCACTCTCAGATTTTCGTCGCTCATATGGCATCCGATGTTTTCTTAAGTTTATTGTTCTTTTGTTTTTTAGGAACTTTAGGGTTTCTTTTTTTTGTTGCGCATCTGCTGTAGTGTGTGCTTGTTCGAGCAGCTATGACGACACGTATCCCTCCCTTTCTCTCTCTTTACGATTGCATGGAGGCGTTCCCTCCACACCATATGACAACGACGCTCTCCTTCTCTCTACTATGGCAACGTTCTTTCTCGCTCTCTTCTCTATTTTAGAAGTAGTTATGGTGTCGACGAACTCCCCCCCCCCCCCCCCCCCCCCCCCCCCTTTTTGCTCTCTTTCTCTCCTGTTGCAGGGAAGCGCATTATTCTCTGTTAACAAGTATAAGGAATAAGCAAAATATGCTATAGGAATGAATGCGACATTCACCGGTGGTACTTCCTATTTTTCAGGAATACATGGAGATTGACCCCGAGATAGAAAAATTCAGATTTCTCCCAATCTGCAGAACTAAATGCTTTGAAAATTTATAGGCATAAAATAGACACTTATATCTTTCCAATGAACCATTTTGCACTCAATTTGAGGCTCTAGAGAGAGAGCACCAGCCTCTGCAGATTACTATTGGCAAAGAAGATGATGCAAAGAATTGAAGGAGCAAGACAATGATGGTCACAAGTGTATGTATATTGCTTCCATGTAATGTACAAGTGATTTCAAGTCTTTATATAGACTCTAGAAGTGTTCCACGACTTCTACAAGTGAAGTTTGAATTCAAATGAAGGTGGGAATGGTTGTTGGAGGGAATCAATCCACTTTCCTATAATCTAGGAAAAGTGAAGATCTAGTTTGATCTACTTTTAGGTGATTGATTGCTTGATTGAATACAACTTCAACCACCACAAATTCGTGGGATTTGAGCTCTATCTTTCTACCTTTACATGTGTAAAGCTCAAGGCTTTTACAACGGTAAATGAACCGTCAAAAAATTCTCAAAAAAAAATACAATAAATGAGCATAAGAAAAAGAACTCTCCAACGGATATTCTTTCGACGTGATAGCCTTTGATGTAGATCAAATCCACCTCAAGCATAGTGTAAGCTTGATGTTCCAACAACTCCCCCTCAAGCTAAAGTATGCTTGAGTCTTCATTCTCTGATAGGTTGAATACCTGCCATAGCTTTGAATCTACAAAGCTTTATTCCATCAAGTGCCTTCGTCATCATATCTGCTACTTGCTTTTCAGTAGGAACAAAATAAATGTCAATCTCCTTTCCCATGAGCTTCTCCCTGATGAAGTGGTAATGGACTCTATGTGCTTGGTTCTCGCATGGAAAATAGGATTTGCTGCTAGATGCATGGAACTTACATTATCTTCAAATATGTGAGGTTTGGAACTCGCAAGTCCCAAATTTGTATACAATGCTTTTAACCATATTGCCTCTTGAGTTGTTATGGTCAAGCCTCTGTACTCTGCTTCAATTGAAGATAAAGCAATTGTTGGTTGCTTCTTGGAACTCCATGACACTAGCTTCGAACCTGCAAATGCTAAGTAACCAGATGTACTTTTTCTATCATCCTTAGCTCCTGCCCAATCTGCATCTGAGTAGATTTTGATATCCAAATCTGAAGAGTAAGGATATAATATACCTTCATTGATTGTACCTTTGAGATACTTAAATACTCTCTTAGCCGCATCTATGTGTGGTCTTCTCGGTGAGTGCATGAACTGACTAAGCACTCCCACACTATATGAGATGTCTGCCCTTGTATGAGTAGCATATATCAAGCTACCTACCAAGCTTTGATATTCTTTTAGGTCTTCAATTTTTTCACCTTCATAAACACTAAGTTTATGATTCATCTCCAAAGGTGTACCTGCAGGTTTAGTGTTCTCCATTTTGAACTTGAGAAGAAGATCCTGAATGTATCTTCTTTGAGTCAAATACATTCCTTCATCTGTATATATCACCTGCATACCTAGGAAATATGTGAGCTCACCTAGGTCACTGATTTTGAACTCCTCTTGCATGTGTCTCTTGATCCTTTGAATGCCATTTAGATCATCACCTGTCACAATAATATCATCTACATATACACATAGATAGATAACCTCATTGTGATCCCTTTTGATGAATAGAGAAGGATCTGAGCTGCTAGCTTTGAACCCTTGATCTTGAAGATATGTAACCAACCTGTAATTCCAAGCTCTAGGAGCTTGTTTCAATCCATACAATGCGTTCTTAAGACTGCAAACATAAGATGGATGATTAGGGTTTTCAAAACCTGGTGGTTGTGACATGTATACCTCTTCACTTATCCAACCATTTAAGAATGCATTTTTCACATCAAGTTGGAGGAGTCTCCAATTCCTTGCAGCAGCTACACTTATCAATGTCCTCATTGTAGTCATCTTTGCAACGGGTGATAATGTTTCCTCATAGTCTATACCATGAGTTTGTGAGCATCCTTTAGCAACTAATCTTGCCTTGTACCTGCAAATTGATCCATCTGAGTTTCTTTTAACTTTATATACCCATCTTCAACCAATTACCTTTTGATTCGGTGACATTGAAACCAAATCCCAAGTGTCCATTTCCTTCAATGCATCTATCTCTTCTTTCATGGCCTTTTCCCAATTAGGGTTTCCCTTTGCCTCTTCATAGGTTGAGGGTTCCTTTGAAATAGAGTCTTTTGCCAAGTATATTGAATGCTTCGTAACAAATGTGGAATCATGTCCACACCTTTCTGGTTGTTTCTTCTCTCTTGCTGATCTTCTAGGTGCTTGTTTGGAGCATTCTCCAACCTCTTGCATCTTTGCTTTGCCTCTTGACTTCCATAGCTTGTAATCCTTTTCCCTTTCATCTTGTTCATCGTCTGTATCACTTCTTGGATCCTGGACCTTTGTATCATGCTTGCTTCCTAATTGATGAGAGTCATAATCAAGATCATATGGTAGTTTTACCTTTTGTTTGTCTTCATCATATCAAGACCCGTGTTCTTCAAAGACAACATCTCTACTTGTAGTGAATTGCTTGGTTGAAGGATTGAAGAACCTGTAACCCATCTGAGTTGAATCATATCCAATAAACACTGCCTTTGTTGCCCTTTCATCTAGCTTACCTCTTTTTTGTGATGGTACATGAACATAAGCTAAACAACCAAAAACCTTGCAATGTCCAAGACTAGGTTTTCTTCTATGCCATGCTTCATAAGGAGTCATGCACATCCATGATGAGATCATAAGCCGTCGTGAAGGATTGCCATTGCTTATCACTTCGAATGCCGTTGAGAATTTGCCTCATGATGACCTCTTCTTCAATCAGCTCTCCAATGGATGATAACTGATCCGTAACCTCCTTGACCTTGATAAGAAACTCTGTGATGGTTTGTTTAGGTGTCTTCTTCATTTGGTTGAACTCGTTCCAAAGATGATTCTTTCTTGCTTTGGTACTAGCAGAAAAGAAAGTCTCGAGGGCATCCCAAGTCTCTTGAGATGTCTTGCATCCTCTAATATGTGGTAATAGAAAGTCAGAGATAGAGTTTAGTATGTACGACCTTGCTTGAACATCCCTTGCGCACCAAAGTGTGAGCTTATCTGTCTCCTCTTGTGTAGGTCCTCCTTTGGATCTTGGAATAGGCATAGCTTCATCACCTGCTACAATTCCATAAAGATTTCTACCTTGCAAATAGGCCTCCATTCTGATTTGCCAAGCCGTGTAGTTGTGTCGATCAAGCTTCTCGATCATTGAGGAAAGCCGTCACCCATCTTGATCTAGCTCTGATACCACTAAAAGAACTTGGAGAAGCTTGTAGAAGGTAGAAAAATGCGTTTCAAAGCGACAAAGTTTGGTCAAGCCAACTGGCACAAGGCCAGCCTTTGAGCTTATGGAGACTCAAATAGAACTTATAAGCATGTGATAAGTGCAAAGAAACACACTACTTACTTTGGAGCATCAAAGAGAATGAGTCGATACAAAACAGATAGGTTCGTGGGTCGATTAGCTCAAAAAACTTACTATCTATGGAAGAGACAATGAATTCAAATGCCCATAGCGACCAGCGTGATTACAATTAGAAAAAATCCTTTTATGGGAGTGATACACATAGGGTTGAATGTATAGAATGCACAAAAGTATAAGGAATAAGCAAAATATGCTATAGGAATGAATGCGACATTCACCGATGGTACTTCCTATTTTTTAGGAATACACAGAGATTGACCCCGAGACATAAACACTCAGATTTCTCCCATCTGCTAAACCAAATGCGTTGAAAATTCATAAGCATAAACTAGACACTTATATCTTTCCAATGAGCCATCTTGCACTGAATTTGGAGCTCTGGAGAGAGAGCAGCAACATCTGCAAGATTACTGTTGGCGAAGAAGATGATGCAGAGAATTGAAGGAGCAAGACAATGATGGTCACAAGTGTATGTATATTGCTTCCATGTAATGTACAAGTGATTTCAAGTCTTTATATAGACTCTAGGAGTGTTCCACGACTTCTACAAGTGAAGTTTGAATTCAAATGAAGGTGGGAATGGTTGTTGGAGGGAATCAATTCACTTTCCTACAATCTAGGAAAAGTGAAGATCTAGTTTGATCTACTTTTAGGTGATTGATTGCTTGATTGAATGCAACTTCAACCACCACAAATTCGTGGGATTTGAGCTCTATCTTTCTACCTTTACATGTGTAAAGCTCAAGGCTTTTACAACGGTAAATGAACCATCAAAAAATTCTCAAAAAAAATACAATAAATGAGCATAAGAAAAAGAACTCTCCAACGGATATTCTTTCGACGCGATAGCCTTTGATGTAGATCAAATCCACCTCAAGTATAGTGTAAGCTTGATGTTCCAACAAAGAGTGCATGTACTATGTTAGTGAGTACCTTGAAAGAGTTCATGAAGAAGCTCCACATGCATGGACCAACGAGTCTTCTTCAAAAATAATAGACGAGGTATTATCAGGTAAGGAAGTTCCATTTTTATTTACATTTCGAGAAAAAAATGATGTTTCTACTTTTGTAGCATATAATAGCGAATGCATGCAAACATTTGTTAGCGAGTATGAATAGGAACTTCAAAATCTCCGAAGTAAAAGACAAAGAAACAAAAGATATAGACGTAATCTCGATAATAATGAGATTACAAATATATCTTCTTTCACGGATTGGCTATATACTCCTTTGCAACGAGCCAACACAATAATGAAGAAATCTCAAATGAGCAGAGAGAGTTGATGATAGGTTTTGAATGAAAGGTAATTTTATTTTAATAATATTTTGTTTTTTTCATATATGTATATGAGTTTCTCTTTATTAATTTAATTTCTTTTGCAGGATCAAATGTTCACTAATATGTGGGTTTTTAGACAACATATTAGAATCAAAGCTTGTTGGAAAACAATGTCACATCAATCCAAAATCCATTTAGGGCAGAAACCCTAATTTTGGTACTTAGTCATTTTTGGCACAAAAATGGGTAAAATTTTTATCAGCCTATCTTTGAAGAGCTTAAAAAGAGCTTTCCAATGGTATATAACATTCAGTCATCAAAGATCAGATTTGGGAGAAAACCCTAACCCTAATTTTTTGCTAATTTAGGGTTTTGATATCATATGATAGCTCTCGGCATAAGGATCATAAAAATGTTGTCAGATCATTCATCAGGTAGTTAGAAGTGTGAAAAAAGCAGGTCAAGGAGTTATTTTTAAAGCTAGCTAAAAGAAACTTTAAAAATAAAGCAAACTCACTTAAAAATAAAGCAAAAGCAATTTAAAAAGCAATGAGATTAAAATAAAGTGCTTTTTAGTGAGTTTTTCGCATGAGACACTCAAGGCTATATAAAAGAAGTGTTTGGGTCACTTCTAGGACATCACATACCGATTGGCAACGCCAATTTTTGGTCCCTCAGTAGAGGTAGTGCTCTAGCACACATGGGGCAGCCATGGTACACTCTAGAAGCATGTTGAGGAGCAGCTATGGAGTACTTCTTGGAGAAGAGTGTGCTCACACTCTTGCTTATGGAGAGAACTTACCCATCAACAACTTGGTGGTGTGGATCGGCCATTCACATAATGTATTTGAAGATTATCTTCTACATGAAGATTTCGGGTTACTTCAAAGACATTGGATGGTGGTTAACATAAGATATGCATCTTATGTTAAGAATTCAGGTACATGTTCTCTTTATGCACACAAGTACTACTTGAAGTATATGGAAGTGACATCCATATCAGGAGGAGTCCTATTCGGCATAGGTACAAGAGAATCAATACATGTATGCTTTATGCATATTTGGATGAGGTGTTCGAGAAGGTATATTCATATGAGTTTGAGGATTTGTGGCAGTAAACTTGCTAGCATTCTTTGCTACTTTTTGTAAGTATGTGATCTTTCACACATGTATCTGACTTAGGGTCTTCCATAGCCTAAGTTCAGATGAGAGTTTGCTGATTATCAGTTTTAGACTGATCCTTCCTCTTTTTGTCACACATATTCACTCTTCTACAACCTATTAGGTTACACATCTCATATATATTCAGATTTCTGTTCATACATCTGAATATGTTTGATACATTTGTACATTCACTCATCCATCTATTTCTGTTCACATAGAGTGGTTGAGAGTTTTGCTCCCACATTGTAAATTGACATTTGAATATGATAGTGTGAGTAAGCAGTGGCTTACGTAACACTTTACACATGTTGTCTAATCTCTCTCTATCTTTGTCTCATCATTTGTATGATTAAGTGTGGTATGTTCATGTTTTGTTAATATCGGAAGATTGCTGGAATCTGTGTTGTAGATCTTGGACCTATGGAGCTATGGACCTATGGTATAAGTTATGCGGCTTCTAAATTTCCAACATTTGGTATCAGAGCATCAAGGTTCACAGGTTCCCAAACTTCCAGGTTTACAACATATGATTTAAGGGCATCTTCTAATATTTCACATTTGATATACACACTTAATCTAGATGAGTAGAGATTTGAGAATTAGACAATTCAGTCACATATTTATTTATTAGTGTGAAGTATGAAGTTGATGATCTGTTAGCAACCGAATACTTTTGGAAGAGTATGAAAATAGTTTAGAGAACTTATCACTAGAGGAAGAGAAAAATTCATTTGAAGAAGTCAAGGGTGCTTGCTACTTCAAGATGAAGAAAACAAAAGGTGTGGAAGAGAAGTTTGAAGATGTTGACATCATCAGGTGGAAGAAAGATGCAAAAGAAGAAAGTCCAATATTTACAAAAGAAAACTAAGACTTCCTTGCAGTTTCTTGTTTTGCATTATACTTGGTCATGTTTTAGTAGATTTGACAAAGAATTGCATTGAGAGAAAGAAAAGCAGCAGATTTTGAAGACAACTTGTATATTTTGACTCATATGTATGAGTTATATATAAGTTGAAGATCTTAAGCAGGTAGCTATATGTTCCCTCAAAGAATTCTTGGAGTGTCAATTCAGAGCTACTTGGTATATGACAAGTTGCAGAGAAGTATATTTCTTCTTTATCTAACTCTTGAGGTAAAAGAGTTTTTTGTAGTAGATGTTGGGTTGAGATTTTGTGTTTGGAAAAGTTACCTCATATTCAGTATTTTCAGAAAACTTCAAAAAATTCAGATTTTTGATATACTAGTCAGATGGAGAATCTACTTTCTATGTTTCTCTTGGTTTTTGGATACATGCTTGTATTCAAAAAGATGTTCCATCAGATCCTATCACTTGATTGAGAAGTGGAGTTAGCCAAAAGAAAGTCAAGCAGGTACTATCACATTTCACCCGGGTAGAATATGAAGATATGAAGTATCAACTTGCAACTTTTGGAGTTCTCAAGGTGAGAAGTTTGTCCACTTATGTTTCAAGTAGCAGTTGCAGATTCTTGGGAAGGATCTAGTTAAAGAACAGTTTTTACAACTTTATGTGAGAAGCATGGACACTTGGAGACATTCAGGTAGCAAATCAAACATTCAATCATGAAGGTTTGATGAGAGCAGATTCTACACAGGTATTTTGTTGGAGAGATCATTGATCTTGGATGATCTCGTATGATCTTGTAAGATCTTGATAGATCTTGTATGATCTTGGATGATCTTGAACGATCATGAAGATCTTGAGTATTTATGAGTCAGATATCTATCCTTTGTTTGTGAAAGTTCTTTAACATTGGAGGAAGTAAGTCAAAGGTTCAGATTCTATCAGATTTGTGTTGCAAAGGAATAAAAGAAGATACTTGTTATGTTGCAGAAGGTTATGAATCCTAAAATGCTTTCAACAAGGTTTTTATGATAGATCAGCTAACCTTATTCTAGATTTTTGGGAAGCTGAGGAATGACATGGAAAGCTATTGGCATGTGCACAATGCTAATAAAAGGGTTCAGATTATTTGTTTTAGACACAAGTATTAATGTTATGAAAAATCAGATTTATGAAGGAAGATGTTCCAGAGTCATACCTATAAGTATTCCAGGTATTCCTATATGAGGTATTCCTATATTTCCTTTGTCAGTTTCTCTTTATGTTCCAGCTTTGAAAGAAGAAGGAAGAAGGAGAATGTCTGGAGAAAGTTCCTGTTAGAATGTTCCTGTTCAAGAGAAGGTTCCAGAGTTCTATTGAAGAGAAATTTGATATTTCAGAAAGGTATGTTTTAGAGGTGCACACATATATGTTTATACCAAGTTTTGAAGGAAAGAGGTATGAAAGACTTACGGATAGAACAAGGATGAAGGCATGATGACATCATAGATATGAAATTTTGGTGAGACTCATGAGTTGAATGAGTTGAGTTGAGTAAAGTCAGAGATGAACCATTAGTGTTCATAATACACTAAGTTGTGAGCTGTCAGTCATAGGTTCTAGGATTCAGTCCCTGATTCTGTTTAGTGTATTTACATGACACAACAGAAGTACGTTGAGAAACCTTTCGTAAGGTAAATGCAAAATAGTGTATGTTTTCAGGTTTGAGAAGACAGGAGATAGCAGGTTCACAGTCAGTACATGCTACATTTGTTGTCAAGTAGTGATTGCTTGATGTGCTTGATGTATACACTATTGGATATCTAGTTTGCATATTTTCTCAGGTAGTATGGTTCATATTCAACAAGTTCAGTTTTTTGAAGTTTGAAGAAAGTCAAATTCAGTTTTGAAGAAGACTTTTCAAGAAAAGGTTTGAAGGTCAATTTCAGAGTATAAGTTTGAAGTTTATGACAGTTTGTAGATGAATGAAGTTACATATCCAGTCCAATTTGTACCAATATGACATTACAGGGGGGATTGTTGGAAACAATGTCACATTAGTCCAAAATCCATTTAGGGCAGAAACCCTAATTTTGGTACTTAGTCATTTTTGGCACAAAAATGGGTAAAATTTTTATGAGCATATCTTGAAGATCTTGAAAAGAACTTTCCAATGGTATATAACATTCAGTCATCAGAGATCAGATTTGGGGGAAAACCCTAACCCTATTTTTCTACTGATTTAGAATTTTGACCTCATATTAATAGCTCTTGGCATAAGGATCATAAAAATGTTGTCAGATCATTCATCAAGTAGTCAGAAGTGTGAAAAAGCAGGTCAAGAAGTTATTTTTAAAATTAGCTAAAAGCAACTTTAAAAATAAAGCAAACTCACTTAAAAATAAAGCAAAAGCAATTTAAAAAGCGATGTGATTAAAATAAAGCGCTTTTTAGTGAGTTTTTTGCATGAGACACTCAAGGCTATATAAAGAATTGTTTAGGTCACTCTAGGACATGTAGGTCACTTCTAGGACATCACACACCAATTGGCAACGCCAATTTTTGGTCCCTGAGACTTCCTTATTCCACACATTAGGAACTATAAAACATCCCAAAAGACTCGTGATACATTATCTTCATACTTTTCTTCTAATACAAAAGCAAGAAAGAATCAATTGTGGATTGAGTTCACCACTCAAAGGAAGCAATCCAAGCAAAGTGTGTCAGAGTATGTGACCAAAGTCAAAGATGTAGCTGACCAATTGGCAAGCATAGGAGAGGAGATTTAAGAGGAGCAAATAGTGAGACAAGTGATCAATGGCATCAAGGCAAATGACAAATGGGAAAGCTTCACAACTGCCATGGACTTGTACATGGACATGCAGATTCTAGATCTTACCACACTCATGGGGCAACTCTTTACCCATGAAGCCAAACTCAACAAAAAGGGAGAACCATCAAGAGGTAATAATTCTTCTGCCCTATACACAGATAAAGGGAAGATTAAGGACAAAGGAAAGTACAAGAAAGTAGAGGATGAAGGTACTACTTCTCAACCAACTATGCAGGGAGAGGTAGGAACTCAAGAGGTAGGGGCAGAGGAGGTAAGCAAGATAGGGGGAGACCCTTTAACTCTTCCCCATGCAACATATGTGGATTGTCTAATCACGCTACATATGAGTGCTATAGGAACTACAAAAATTAGAGAGGAAGAGGATATCAAAGAGGTGGCTACTCACAATCAAGAGGAAGATTCAATCATACTCAAAGCTACAACAACAACTACAACAATAACTACCAAGGAGGCTACAAATCAAGGAAACACTACAACAATTACACAAAGGATCAAGAGGATTCCCTTTTGATTATGAACATGACTTCAAAGCAAGGTATGAATGATGATCACCTCTTCTATATTGACTCAGGTTGCTCAAACCATGTGGCAGGCAATGTAGCTCTTCTCTCTGACCTTGAGGCAAGTGCAAACAGGTGATGACACCAAGCATTCAGTGGTCAAGGTAGGAAATGTTAAAACCTCTGATGGTAATAGAGATTTGTTGAGCAGGGTTCTATATGTACCTACAATCACCAAGAATTTGATGAGTGTTGGACAGATTGTGGAAAAGGGTTTGCAAGTTAGGTTCAACAAATATGGAGCATTTGTGGAGGATCCCCAACATGGATTCAAGAGAATACCCAAGGGAGAAAAGACAAGTAGACTATTTACATTTGAACTTGAAGATACAAGCAATATTGCACTTTATAATTACAAAGATCAAACATTGTCAGAGCTTGAGATTTGGCATAAAAGATTAGGGCATATTGGTGAGAGAACTTTAAGGCAAATATTTAGAGATCAATGTGTGCTTGGGATACCTAATATATCCAAGCAACACATGATCTATAAATGTGGTGCATGTTAGTTTGGTAAATCTCATAGGTTACCCTTATCAAAGAAAGGCTACATGCATTAGGATTACTTGGAGCTTGTCCACACAGATGTGTGGGGACCAAGCAAGGATCCTTCTATTTTAGGCTCAAGGTATTATGTATCTTTCATTGATGATTTCAGTAGGTGGACTATCTTGTATTTTATGAAGCATAAAGATGAAGTGTTCAGTTGCTTTAATGCACTTGTGGAAAACCAAACAGGAAGAAGCCTAAAGAGACTAAGGTTAGATGGAGGAGGTGAGCACTTCTCAAATGAATTTGATGCATTCTTGTAGGATAGAGGAATCAAAAGAGAAATTGCAACAAGGTATACCCCTGAGAAAAGAGAAATAGGTTGATTGTTCAAACATCTAGGTCAATGCTAAATGAGAAAAGATTACCTAACTATTTGTGGGTAGAGAGTGTATCTACTGCCACTTATCTCATTAATAGGTTGCCATCCAATTCACTTGATGGGATGACCCCATATGAAGCATGGCATGGTAGGAGGCCATCACTTGATCATTGCAGGATCTTTGGATGTGTTGCTTATGTGCATATCCCATCTCATATCAAAAGTAAGCTAGACCCTAAGGTAGAGAAGTGCATCTTCATAGGGTATGATTTAAATCAGAAAGGGTACATATTTTATAATCCATCCAAAAAAGGTTTTATGGTTAGTAGAGATGTTGTGTTTGATGAGAATGATTCTTGGTTTGAAAGTGAATCCAGGAAGGTTAAGTTGCCATATGACTTGGAAGAGGAGTTTCCAAGTCTCACCAAGGAGGAACCAAATCAAATTGAATACATCAAATCAGATGATGAGGACACCAACAATTTGGAGGAGTTCAAAGCATGGAAATCAAAGGGCAAGGTCAAGATGAAGAGATCGGAAGACATACCTGAATCATCCAACCAAGCAATTAGAAGATCACAAAGGGAGAGCAAGAAGCCAATCAGATATGGGTATGACACTTCTTTAGTAACTAAGCATTTTGTTTATCTTGCTAAGGATTTATCATCATATGAAGAGGCAAAGACCAAGGCAGAATGGGAGGAAGCTATGGATGAAGAAATAGAAGCACTCAAGGAGAATGATACTTGGAAGCTAGTGCCAAAGAAGAAATCTATGAAGGTCATTGGTTCTAGATGGATTTACAAAGTCAAGAGAAACTCAGATCGATCCATAAACATGTATAAAGCTAGACTTGTGGCTAAGGGTTTTGCAGAAACCCAAGGAATTGATTATGAAGAGACTTTCTCACTTGTGGCTAAAATGCCAACCATCAGGGTATTGGTAAGTGTGGCTGCATCAAGGAATTGGAATATGTACCAATTGGATGTAAAAAATTCTTTTCTTAATGGTTGGATTTTAGAGGAGGTTTACATGGCTCAACCTCTTGGTTATGAAGACCCAAGCAAGGTAAATTATGTATGCAACTTGAACAAAGCTTTGTATGGATTGAAGCAGGCACCTAGGGCATGGAACCATAGGTTGATCACATACCTTCAAGATCAAGGATTCATTATAAGCAAAGAAGATACTTTGGAGAAGATATACCTATGTGTGTATGTTGATGATATCATACTTATAGGTAATGATGCTAATGGCATCAAACACATCAAGAATCAAATGATGCAGGAGTTCAAAATCAGTGATTTAGGATCACTAAAGTATTTTCTTGGACTTGAATTAGTCTATACAAATTCTGGAATTCATATTACTCAGAGAAAGTATGTGCAACATATGATGAAGAAGTTCCACTTGGAGAATGCCAAAGTAGCTAACATTTTGCTATATTCAGATTTGGGACTACATTCTAACTCACCAATGATCTTTGGTGACAATACTAGTTCTTTACATCTTGTAGCAAATCCTATCTATCATGCAAGAACTAAGCATATAGAAGTTCACTATCACTATGTGAGAGAGAAGCTATTGAGCAAGGAGATTCAACTTGCATATGTATCCACTACTATGCAATGTGTAGACTTATTGACCAAATCACTTGATGGGACTAAACTTTGCAGGTTTAAAGCTATGATTGGATTGCAAGACATTCATGAGGATTGATAAAGAAGACCAAGACAAGATGTTTGGCTTGAGGGGGAGCTATTGGTGCAAATGTCAAGCTTTCACACTTGGCTAAGCATTGACGAAGTTTTGTGCAAACATTGAAGGAACCACATGAACCATTGCTTATAAGTTCTTACCTTTAACCTTTGTAAAAGTCATTTGACTTAATCGTGTAAATCCACTAAACTTGTGGAGTGAGATAGAATGGAAAGTCACGACTTTACTTAGAGAGAATATCTCCTAGATTAAGGGATCACTTTTTAGTGAGAGTCAAATTTGAATTCAAATTCAAATTTGAAGGAAGCATCTATAAAAGCACTTGGAAATTTTGCGGCTAGGCCACTCCCTTTGAGAGCCATTCATTGATCATTTTGTAGAGGTTGAGTAGCACATCTCATTGCTCACTCACCGCACTATCATTTGGCAGTATTGCATTGCCAATGACTTTGTAAAATCATGTTCCATAATACATATACATCACTTAGTATCTCTGTTGATTTCTCTAGCATTGTCTCTCAGAACAGTGTACTTGTGTTAACCATATCTCAGTGAGTTTTTATCCATTTTCAATGATCTATAGCTTGTTGGAAAAAAATCAAAGTGTACTACCAAAGTTTGAAGAAGTTTCATTCAGCCAATTGGGAGAAATTGTCTCGAAGTGGTCATTGGTCATTCTCTGCAGAGTTCCTAAAAAGTCGAGGATAAGCTTGTAGTTGCTAAAGACATTGCTTAGTGTGTAATCTATCATTTTAAGTGATTCCACTTGGAATCATTAGCTCTCTAAGTTATTTAGATGCCCTCAAAAGGAATTTTTCTAATTGCTACTGTACAGAGAGTACTGAGCATAATATCTAGTAGGTATCAGGACCAAAATAGCAATGTTTTGGTTCATAGCTAGTTGCAAACTTATCTGTTTTGATCAAATTGTTTGAAATATCACCTCCAAAGCACATAGGCACTTATTTAGTGTCATTGGAAATCTAAAGGGGCCTATAACTCAACTCGGAAGTAAGATGGGGCTGGTACAAAGCAGGGATTAGTAGTATCAAATCATTTCTTGAGGTGTCCATACATCTTTCCCAACAGACAGGATCGAAATCAGAATCAAAATCAAAATCAGAAGCGAAAACAAAAATGGAAATGTAAACGAAAATCAAAATTGGAATCAGAATTAGAATCAAAATATGACTCGGACTCGGAATCGGAATCGAAATCAGAATCGGAACCGGAATCAGAATCAAAATCAGAATCGGAATTGGGATCGAAATTGGAATAAAAAATGAAAATGGAAACAGAAACCGAAACGAAAATGGAAGCAGAAGCGGAAATTGAAATCGGAATCAAAATAAAAAACAGAAGCAAAATCAAAAGTGGAAACGAAAAAGAAAATCGAAATCGGATCGCGAACACAGAACAACGCAACAAAGATCAGTCGCCAAAACGAACAGAAACAGACCCCTCTGTAGTGACGCGTGCAAGGCTCTGATACCACTGTTATCAGGATCTTGCTCACGTGCACATAGAGGTTATGGATGCAAAAACACACAAAAAAATAGACGTTCCAGGAGACAAGACAAAACGCAATTATTGGGTGCAATCTCCCCCCATGCACTCTGTTTCGACAGTCCACAGAGTGCATGTATTTATAGGAATTTTTGATTATGTTGAAAAGAGTGGTTACATGAGAGCGACTTCAAAAAGCTGTGTGAAAGTAAAAGTTGGTAACGTTTGTGGAAAGCCTTTGCTTTCAATATCAGAAATTGCGGTCTACAATGAGTCTTATCCTAACCACTACTTTTACTAACTTTTCTAAAAATAGAACTATTTCTAAAAATAGATTGGATTATTGATGTCCATCCTTTCACACCCTCATGAACCTTCAGCTGCTATATCAAAAACACCAAAACACATTAATACATTAATAAATTAACACTCCAACAATTCCTTGTTCAACACATTCCATAATTCATAACAATTTCATTCATGAGAACACAAATTTAACAATAGAAGAAATAAATGAAATCATTAAAGATAATGAAGATGAGACTATATTGATGTCTTATCAAAATGATGGCAATAATGAAAACATATGAGTAGATTAGATAGTAAATCCTACTCTAGTTATCGATCAATAAATCGAATCATTTGAATGGATATCAGATAATAGATTCTTCTTTATTCAACTAGAATATCGGTGAATCCTACTAAAGAGATGAAATCATGTTCTTTTAAGTTAGAACATGAAGCTTATGGGTATGCCTAAAATTTTATATATAGCTTTGTTTTTGAGGAGCAAATTTTTGTCATGTATGTATGCATATGTGTGTGTATTCATGTGTATTATATGTATACATGTGTTACTATGCACATATATGTGTTTCATGTATATGTATGTGTGCATGTGTGTGATATATGTATACGTGTGTTAGTATGCACACGTGTATGTATGCATATGCATTTGTGTAATATATGCAAGTGTGTTTATAATTGTGTATGCATGTATAAGTATACATGTGTGCATGTAGGCATGTATATGTGATGTGTATACATGTATATGTGTATATGTGTAAATGTGTACATGTAAATATGTATGCATGTATATGTATACATGTGTACATATAGGCATGTATGTGTGATGCATAATGTATCTACTCCATCATTTTATATTTATGTATGTGTATCTACATGTTTCTTTATATATATTATGATCCTCATTGATTCAAGTAGCTATATATAGAGGCATAAGGTTGGGAGGAGAGACATCTCTCTAGTAAGTGGTCGGAGGAATAGATGCGATGTGTACATATACTTCAATCATATGGCTAAAAGGTTGAATTAGGGTCTCTAAATTAGGGTTTATAAAACCCTAATATCAGAATTAGTGTTTTTGAATTAATATATATATATATATATATATATATATATATATATATATATATATATATATATATATATATATATATATATATATATATATACTGTTATAAATAAATAAGTAAATAAATAAATAAATAAATATATATATATAGTTATAAAATTAGATATATATACTATTATTTATATATTTATAATAGTGTGTGTGTATGTGTGTCTATATGTGCATATATGTATGTAAATATGATTATGTGAGTCTATGTGTGTATACATATGATTATGTATGTGTGTGTATATGAGTATGTGTATGTGTATGTGTCTATGTGTGTATTCATTATATGTGTGTAACTGCGTGCATGTGTATGTGTGTGTGTGTAAATGTGCATGTATGTGTATGTGTGTGTAAATGTGCATGTATGTGTGTGTTTGTATGGATGTGTATGTGTGTGTATGCACTTATGTGTACCTCTAGTCGCACTCCTTTCTCTCTCTTTCATATACATACATACATACATAAACACACATACACATATCCACATATATATAGATACACACATATATAAATATAATAAATAAAAGCAGTGCATACCATGCATTATCACAACAATGAGCCGTAAGTTTTCACATCTCTTTTAGACACCACTTATGCGAGCACCCAGTCCCAAATTCTGTCTCAAGTGAACTAAGTATGTATTTTTTATCCCTCTCATTATGCTCACTACAAAAATAAAAAAAATTATGTAAATAAAACATAAGATATTTATTTAAATTTATATGTAAAACTTATACTTACTTCCACTGCAAGTGGACAAGGTGCAAGTAGGAGTCGCATAATGCTCGCATTCTTCTCTTGAACTCCAATCCATTTCCTATATAAACTATATTCCCCTATGGCTCTATATCACACTCCAGCCCTAGGGTGCCTATGCATGTCCTCTTAGGCACCTGTGCTCTACTCTCATGATTTGGAGGTGGTATAGGTGTCCTGAAATTAGATATATAAAAATAAATAAAAATATGTGTTATAATATCATTAAAAAAAATTTGTAAAAAAAAACATACCTATGAGTAGATAGTTCTCTTCTTGCATGTGGATCCACAGAAGAGCCCCCCTCTGATCGTTGGGTAAGTATTTGGATCATAAAATGCAGCTCATCATCATGCATCTCTGAATACTCATGCATGATGATCCCTAAGGTATCAGGCGGAACTCTTGCTCTCATAAGACTTTTTATGAAAGTGAGTTTCATCTTTCTCTCTCTACTAGGATCCATAATACCTGTACATATAAAACAAAATGGGTTAGAAATTAGTATTTGTACGTGTACATATGTATGCATGTATATGTATGTGTGTATAT
Source organism: Ceratopteris richardii (assembly GCA_020310875.1). NCBI lineage: Eukaryota > Viridiplantae > Streptophyta > Polypodiopsida > Polypodiales > Pteridaceae > Ceratopteris > Ceratopteris richardii. The sequence goes on along the minus strand of CM035430.1, from coordinate 74,325,602 downwards.
GTATATGTGTATGCATGTGTATGTGTGCATTGTGTATGCATGCGTATATATGCATGTGTATGCATGTGAGTATGTTTGCGGGCAAGTATGCATGTGACCTCATATGCATATACATATATGTATGTATATGTATGTGTGTGTGTGTATGTATGTGTATGCATGCGTATGTGTGTATGCCTACGTATGTGTATATGCATGTGTGTATATGTGTGTATCTATATGTGTGTATGTATATGTAAGTACGTATATGTGTGTATATGTGTATGTAGGTGTATATGTGAGTGTGTTTATGTGTGTAAGCATGTAAGCATGTATGTATGCATATGCATGTGCATTATGTATGCATATGTATGCATGTGTGTATGCATGTGTATGTGTGTGTATGTGTCTATGTGTGTGTGTATA
>CM035430.1:74315197-74320197 GCA_020310875.1 Ceratopteris richardii | reverse complement strand
TTCAAGGAAGAACAATGGTTTAGAGAAGATGAAGGAATCAGATCAACATCAAATCATAGGTATCAGTTTCTACTATCAGATTATCATTTGCAGGTCATGTCTTAGAAGAGCAGTTATGAAGAGATTTGAAAGATTCAAGGAATGCTTTTATACACTTTCATTCTTTGAAGGTTAAAGCATTAGTTACATCAAAGTAGGTATCTAGAGGTTTTGTATCTAGAGGTTTTTCTAGAAAATTTTGAGAGATCTCTTTCATGGCAAGAAAGCTCATCCAAGAAGACAAATGTGAAGATGGGATGAGTTTTGTGTTCAACCAATTTTCTGTTGTAAGTTGGTTAGATATCAAGGTACAAAATTTGATCTAGAGAGGTAACTCTAGATAGGTAATTCATCATTCACACAAAAGGTTGGTGAATTTAGTCGTTTCAGACATTTGAAATAGAATTTTGATTCAGAGATATGAGGAGATGGTAAAACATGATTCTATATTCACTTCCATTTGTATACCATGTTTGTTTTGTCTCTTACTCTTAGCACTAGAGGAAGAGAAAAATTCATTTGAAGAAGTTAAGAGTGCTTGTTACTTCAAGATGAAGAGAACAAAAGGTATGGAAGAGAAGTTAGGTGGAAGAAAGATGCAGAAGAAGAAAGTCCATCATTTCCAAAAGAAAAGTAAGACTTCCTTTTCTCATATATTTCCCATATACTTTTCTTACTTTATCCTCTACATCCAAAGACAAGTCAACGAGAACATCTTGTATGAAGATAGTCTAAAGAAGAAGCAGTTTCTTGTTTTGCATTACACTTGGTCATGATTTAGTAGATTTGACAAAGAATTGCATTGAGAGAAAGAAAAGCAGCAGATATATGTTTTGACTCATATATGTATGAGTTATGTTTTAGTTGAAGCTTTTAAGCAGGCAGCTTATATGTTCCCTCAAAGAAGTCTTGGAGTGTCAATACAGAGCTACTTGGTATATGACAAGTTGCAGAGAAGTATATTTCTTCTTTATCTAACTCTTGAGGTAAAAGAGTTTTTTGTAGCAGATGTTGAAGACTTGGGTTGAGGTTTTTTGTTTGAAAAGGTTAACCTCATATTCAATATTTTTAGAAAATTCAGATTTGTTGATATACAAGTCAATGGAGAATCTACTTTCTATGATTGTCTTGATTTTTGGATACATGCTTGTATTCAAAAAGGTGTTCCATCAGATCCTATCACTTGATTGAGAAGTGGAGTTAGCCAAAAGAAAGTCAAGTAGGTACTATCACATTTCACTCGGGTAGGATATGAAAAGATGAAGTATCAACTTGTAGCTTTTGGAGTTCTCAAGGTGAGAAGTTTTTCCTCTTATGTTTCAAGTAGGAGTTGCAGATTCTTGGGAAGGATTTGTTTGAAGAAAAGTTTTACAACTTTATGTGAGAAGCATGGACACTTAGAGACATTCAGGTAACAAATCAAACATTCAGTCTTGAAGGTTTGATGAGAAGTAGATTCTACACAGGTATTTTGTTGGAGAGATCATTGATCTTGGATGATCTCATATGATCTTGATAAGATCTTGAAGATCTTGAGTATTTATGTGTCAATTGTCTATCCTTTGTTTGAGAAGGTTCTTAGCATTGGAGAAAGTAAGTCAAAGATTCAGGTTATATCAGATTTGTATTGCAGAGAATAGAAGAAGATACTTGTTATGTTGCAGAAAGGTTATGAATCCTAAAATGCTTTCAGCAAAGTTTTTATGATAGATCAGCTAACCTTATTCTAGATTTTGGGAAGCCGAGGAGTAAAACAGTGAAAGTCATTAGCATCTGCAGTGCTAATAAAAGGGTTCAGATATTTTGTTTCAAGACACAGGTATTGATGTTAAGGAAGCAATGTTAAATCACTGAAGATCAGATTTATTGAAAGAAGAAGGACATCCAAGATTTCATAAAGTCTGATATATTTGAAGAAATTCTGGATACTAGTGTTAAATCATCCAGGGGGTGATGAAACACGAAGACTTATTTTCAGCCATATGTGAAAGAATGTAGAGTCATACCTATAAGAATTCAAGGTATTTTTATATCAGGTATTCCTATATTTCCTTTGTCAGTTTCTCTTTATGTTCCAGCTTTGAAAGAAGAAGGAAGAAGGAGAATGTCTGTTTACCTTTAGACTTCCATGCTTTGATCTTTTCCATCTGAGATTCTTCATCATCCTCTGAGGTGTCTTGTTCTTCAATCTTTGGTTGTTCTCTACCAAGCTTTGGAAAATCTTCTTCAAGATCATATGGTAAATTGATCTTCATGCATGAATCTTCATACCATGAATTGTTTTCATCAAAAACTACATCTCTGCTTACCAAGAATCCTTTGTTGGTAGGGTTGTATAACGTGTAGCCCTTTTGATTGTTGTCATATCCAATAAATACACATCTTTCTGCTTTTGGATCCATCTTGCCTCTAACCTGTGAAGGAACATGAGCAAAAGCAATACATCCAAAAATTTTACAATGATCTAAGCTTGGTCTTCTTCCATTCCAAGCCTCATATGGAGTCATCCCATCAAGGGATTTTGAAGGCAACCTGTTAATCAAGTAAGTGGCTGTAGATACAGCCTCAGCCCATAAGTAATTAGGTAAATGCTTTTCATTTAACATAGACCTTGCAGCTTCAACAATTTTCCTATTCCTCCTTTCTGCCACTCCATTTTGCTCAGGAGTGTACCTTGTAGTTACCTCTCTTTTGATTCCTCTTTCTTGAAGAAAAGAATAAACTCATGGGAGAAGTATTCTCCCCCTCCATCTGACCTTAACCTTTTTAGTGATTTACCTGTTTGATTCTCCACAAGAGCCAAATATCTTTTGAAACATGAAAAAACTTCATCTTTGTGTTTCATAAAGAATAGGATAGTCCATCTGCTGCAATCATCAATAAAGGAGACATAATACCTTGATCCAGATATTGAAGCTTCCTTGCTAGGTCCCCATACATCTGTATGAACCAACTCCAAAAGATCTTCATGCATATAACCTTTCTTCATGAATGGTAACCTGTGAGACTTTCCAAATTGACATGCACTACACTTATAAATCATATGTTGTTTTGACAAGTTAGGGAGTCCAAGTACACTTTGGTCCCTGCAAATTTGCTTTAATGACCTTTCACCAATATGTGCTAACCTTTTGTGCCATACTTCCAATTCTGTGAGTGTCTGACTACCATAATTAAAGAGAGCAATGTTTCTAGTGTCCTGTAATTCAAATGTGAACAATCTACCTGTCTTTTCACCTTTTGCAATTTTTCTGAATCCTTGACTTGGATCTTCAACAAATGCTCCTACTTTTGTGAACTTGACTTGCAACCCTTTCTCTACTATCTGCCCAACACTTATCAAATTCTTTGTAATGGTAGGGATATAGAGTACCTTACTGAGTAGGTTGATGTTTCCATCAGGTGCTTTGACATTGCCTATTTTCTCCACAGGATGTTTTGTGTCATCTCCTGTTTGTACATCATGCTTATTCCTTGGATCTTCTAAATCTGATAGGAGTGCCACATTTCCTGCCACATGATTTGAACAACCTGAATCTATGTAGAAAACATGCTCATCAGATTTACCTTGTGGCATAGCCATGTTCATGATCAATAATGAATCCTCTTTGTTTGAGTCTTCTGTGTAGTTATTGTAGTCTCTCCTTCCTTTGTAGCCTCCTTGATAGTTTGAATGCTTGTAGTTGTTGTAATTGCCATGGTAATTGTTGAACCTTCCTCTTGAGTAGCCATAACTTCCTCTATTGTATCCTCTGCCTCTTTGATTCCTGGAATTCCTAAATCAATTTTCAGTTGTATGATTAGTTAGTCCACAAATAGAACATGAGTTGGATTCTTGGGATCTCCCCCTGCCTTGTCTACCTCCTCTTCCTCTACCTCTGCCATGTCTTCCTCTACCTGCATAGTTAGCTTGATATGTACCTGCTTCATCATCCACTTTCTTTGCCTTTCCTTTGTTATCTTTGGACTTGCTTTTATCAGTGTATAAAGCTGAAGATTGATTACCTTTAGAGCTTTCTCCATTTTTGATAAGCTTTGCCTCTTGAGTAAGTAGTTGTCCAATGAGTGTATTGAAATCAGGTACATGCATGTCCATGTACAAATCCATAGCTGTGGTGAATGCTTCCCACTTGTCATCTGCCTTCAAGCCATTGATGACCTGCCTTACAATTTGCTCTTCATCTATTACCTCTCCAATGCTTCCCAACTGATCTGCTATGTCCTTGAGCTTTGTGACAAAATCAGTCACATTTTGTTTGGGAGCCTTCTTGAGAGTTGCGAAATCCAGCCATAGTTGATGCTTCCTAGCTTTAGTACTTGAAGAAAAGAAAGCTTCAAGTGCATCCCACACTTCCTGAGATGTCTTACAACTTCTAATGTGAGGCAACAAAAAATCTGAGATAGAGTTGAGGAGATAAGACCTTGCAAGTGCATCCTTGGAGCACCATGTGCTCAATCTTTCTTGCTCTTCTTGTGTTGGTTGACTTTTGTTCCTGAAACTTGGCATAACTTCATCTCCAGCCACATAAGCATATAAACTTCTACCTTGGAGATAAGCTTCCATTCTTAATGACCAAGCTGATTAGTTACCTCTGTCCAATTTGTCAATTGATGAAGGAAATCCATCTGCCATGTTGTCCAACCTTGCTCTGATACCACTGTGAAGAGATGGATAGGTATGTGCTTGAAGATGAAGAGGTGTTGCAAAATCCTTGATCTACACCAGCCAATTGAACTCCAGGAGTATATGGTGGACCCTTTTAGCTTGCCAATGGATGTATTAGACACCCTATGTACCTTGGAAGATCACTCTCGAAAAGATAGATCAAAACAGATAAGTTGGAGTTAGCTCAGAGGTGAAAAACTTGCTATTTTGGTTCATACACCTGTCCACTGTTTTGCATAATTCTCTGAGCACAGAAGCAATTAGCTTAATTCCTCTTGGGGAAATCTAGTTAACT
>CM035430.1:74285197-74300197 GCA_020310875.1 Ceratopteris richardii | reverse complement strand
TAATTATTACAATTATGCATCAGATCAGAAGGATGACATGACTCTTATCTTGAATGCAACTCATGAATCAAAAGTGTTTTATATTGACTCAGGGTGCAGCAACCATCTGAGTGGGAATCTATCTTTGATGACTGATATGGAAGCTAGGGTGAATGGACACACAGTTCAAACAGGTGACAATACCAAACATAAAGTGGAGAGCATTGGATCAGTGAAGACAAAGAGTGGAAGTACACTTCTGAGCAAGGTACTTTATGTTCCTACTATTCCTAAAAATTTGATAAGTGTAGGGCAAATTGTGGAGAAAGGATATGAGGTAAGATTCACAAATGATGGTGTCTATGTACAAGATCCAAATCAAGGATATAGAAACATAATTGCAGGGAAAAAGGAAGGAAGATTGTTCACTCTCAAAGTCCAAGGTAATGTGGGACATGCATTATTTACCTATGGAAGTCAAAAAGTATCTGAATTAGACCTATGGCATAAAAGGCTAGGTCATTTCAATGAGAGAGCTATAAAGGAGATGTCAAAGAATCAGGTGGTGCTTGGATTGCCAAACATTGAAGGGCAACATATGGTGTACAAGTGTGAAGCTTGTCAATTAGGTAAAGCACATAAGAGTTCTTATAACAAATCAGGGTACAAGTATTCAAATATGCTTGAATTGGTTCATACAGATGTATGGGGTCCCTCAAGGGACTATAGCATAAATGGATCCAGATATTATGTGTTGTTTATTGATGATGCAACCAGGTGGATTACTTTGTATGTAATCAAGGATAAATCAGAAGTTTTCAAGACATTCAAACATTTTCATGCTTATGCAGAAAGGATCACGGGACAAAAGCTCAAGAGGTTAAGATCAGATGGAGGGGGAGAGTATTTCTCTAAAGAGTTTGATGATTATTTGTGGAATGCAGGTATCAAAAGAGAAGTAACTTGCAGGTACTCCCCTCAACAGAATGGAGTAGCAGAAAGGAGGAATAGGACTCTTGTAGAGTTTGCAAGAGCCATGATGAAGGAAAAGAATTGTCCAAATTACTTATGGGCAGAAGCCATTAACACTGCAACATATCTTGTGAATAGGTTGCCTTGCAAAGCTTTGGATGGAGGAACCCCTTATGAAGCATGGTGGGGTAAGAAGCCTAGTCTTGATCATTGTAAAGTATTTGGATGTATTGCATATGCTTATGTTCCTTCACAATTAAGACATAAGCTAGAACCAAAAGCAGAGAAGTATGTGTTTATTGGATATGATGATAGACAGATGGGTTACAGGTTGTGGAGTCCATCCACAAAGCAATTTCTTGTTACTAAAGATGTAACATTTGATGAGCAAAACACATGGTATACAAGATCAACAAATGATTTTGCAGGTGTTGAAGAAATACAAAGAAAAGGAAAGGCAAAGGTAAAAGTGTGTGAAGAAATTGTTGATGAAATTGACTCTAGAAGTAGAGTGCAGGATCATGTAGAAGAAGGGCCAAGATTTGATCCAGAATCAAATGAGGCTGAAACTTCAAGAAGTGCAGAAATTAGAAGATCTACAAGGGAAAGGAAAGAACCTATAAGGTATAGTTATGATACATCTTTCCTAACAACAAAAGATTATGCATACATTGTGAAGACAGAAGAAGATCCAACCACTTATGAAGAAGCCAAAGGTAAACAGAATTGGGAGAAGGCAATGCAGGAAGAGTATGATGCTCTACTTGAAAATGAAACTTGGGAACTAGTACCAAGACCAAAGAATCAGAAGGTCATTGGATGCAAGTGGGTATATAAAACAAAGAGGTTTGCAGATGGTAAGGTGTCTAGATATAAGGCTAGACTTGTGGTCAAAGGTTATGCCCAAACTTATGGGGTAGATTATGATGAAACTTTTAGTCCTGTTGCTAAGATGTCTACAATTAGGACATTGATTGCTATTGCTGCTTGCAAGGGATGGAAATTATCACAATTGGATGTGAAAAATGCATTTCTAAATGGATACATTGCAGATGAAGTATATATGGAGCAACCAGAAGGCTTCATGGAATCAATTGGATCAGATTATGTGTGTAAGCTCAAGAGAGCTTTATATGGATTGAAGCAAGCCCCAAGAGCTTGGAATTACAGATTGGTCAAGTTCTTGAATGAATGTGGATTTCAAGCATCAAAGGCAGATAGTAGCTTGCTAGTGAAGGCAAGTGAAAATGGATACATTTACATGTGCATTTATGTTGATGATATTATTGTTACAGGAACAGATGCTCAAGGAATCAATGAACTCAAGAAGCAAATAGAGAAGGAGTTTAAGATAAGTGACTTGGGAAACTTATCTTATTTTCTAGGAATGCAGATTGTGTATACTCAACATGGAGTATATGTTTCACAAGAGAGATATTTGAAGAATCTCCTAATCAAGTTTAACATGGAAGATTGCAAGACCTCAACCACACCATTGGAGGTAAATCATAAATTAAGCAGGTATGAAGGTGAAGAATTCAATGACATGAAGAAATATCAGAGTTTGGTAGGTAGTTTAATCTATGCTACCTTGACAAGGCCAGATCTATCATATGCAGTAGGTGTGTTGTCACAATTCATGCATTGTCCAAAGAAGACTCATTGGATTGCAGCCCAAAGGGTACTCAGATATATCAAAGGAACCCTAAGTGAAGGTTTGTACTATGGTTTCACTTCTGACACAAGAATCAAAGTGTTTAGTGATGCAGATTGGGAAGGTGACTCAGATGATAGAAGGTCTACTCATGGATATCTTTGTTATGTTGGAGATAAGCTAGTGTCTTGGTGTTCAAAGAAGCAACATACAGTTGCTTTATCATTTACAGAAGCTGAGTATAAGGGAATGGTAGAAGCTGCAAAAGAAGTCATATGGTTGAAGATCTTGATGAAAAGCTTTGAGACTGATCATAGTACTCCAATAATTTTTGGAGACAATATGAGTTCTTTGTATTTGGCAGCTAACCCTGTTTTTCATGCCAGGACTAAGCATATAGAGATTCAGTATCATTTCTTGAGGGAAAAGGTACTTGATAAAGAGATTGAAGTGATGTACACTCCAACAAAAGAACAGGTGGCAGATATGATGACAAAAAGTTTGGATGGACCTGTTAAAGGTTAACTCGTCGTTTATGATTATCGTAACTGTTACGTACCTACCGCGGTCGTTAAGTACTACTTCAGCGCAACAACCCTTCGGAGACTCCAGAATCTGGCTCCACACCTGCGTACCAGATAATTCCGAGTCTCTCTTTTTCTGTATTGACTCTTACCGTAAAAATAGATTGACTCTAGCCACGTGGGTCCTTGGGAGTGGTAGGGGTCTGTTAGACAGAGGCCCTATGCTATTTTCCCAACTTCTCACTCGCTCGTTACTCGGTCAGCGCGTCTTAGCTCAGTAGTTGTTTCTGATCAACCAAGGCTATCAACGTCTTAGAGTCCCGTTCTCCAAGATCTATCTGCTATAACAGTTGAGCAGTAATCCGGATTGAGAATCAATATACAAGGCACACTGCTGGTAACTTAACACGAATACGCCACAAAATCCTTCTGCACAATTTACGACTCTGCCGAGTATCACATTCGATTTGCAAGACTTACTGACTATAATTTGTCGCACACTTTATCATCATCCTACTTGTATTCTTAACATTACTGGTACTATCTGAACATAGGTATACTACCTGCTCAGTCATTCACAGAGATTCATAACTCACAATCGAACCATGTTCGTTTTCTATACGTCCGTGCTCCACAGACGAACGGTCAGACAAACACATTCCTGTCGACTAGCACTTAGGGACTACTTTAATCATTACCGGGTGAAATCTCTGCAACACCGTATCAATTCGTAACGCTACATATAACGCACATACGCACACAAGCACATACACAGGAGCGGGAAAGGAGCAGACAAGACAGACAGAGTTATTTCGACACATACAACACTTATACGTACAATTCCCAAAACACAGGAGGCTCTTTAGCTCGTTACCGAACAAACTCTCACAATCGCTGTACCGACTCGTAACACACAATGTATCACACATACACAGTCGAATGATTACACAGACAAAGGGCACAGACAGAACCGAACCAAACACTCTACGCGCTGCACACAGTAGACGCAGTAAAATAACCCCAAACCGGGAACTCTCACAATGTATTCGCAACTTCCAAAAGACACGGGGACTCTCTCCTCCTCTCTCTCTCTCTTTCATGGCTTTAAATAGAGTTTTGTTACAAGGTTTTACGCGAATCTTTCTTTATCGCGTACTGTCAGAAGGGTTCTTTCTACATTAAAACCTCTGTCTAAGTACAATTGTTTCTACATTAAAAACCTCTGTCTAAGTACAAATGTCCTGTGTTCGGCGGCCGTCTAACACTGGCACGCACGGTGGACTCGAACCCGCAAGTGCAGTACTGTTGGTGATAGCCTTTTGCCTGGGGCTATGCAGCAGATAGATGGATAGATAGATAGATATGTTCTGCAACTATCTTCCAATCCCGAATATGTCGCTATCCGTGGTAGGTCGTCTCTTTCTCCATATTTCCTTCAAACTTGTATGGCTGGTCTAGTTGCCTCAAGGACTCAAGACTCGCAGCTCTTCCTTTAAATAGTTTTCTGAACATCTAAGTCATCCTGAAAAGCATGTCCATATATACATACAATAGGAGGTCAGATAATGATATGATTGTTAGTTGCATCGAGAGTAAAAGAAGCTGTTCGTGAGTTAGCACAGACAACTTGGCCTTGTCAATTGGCCTTGTCATGTGCTGTAATCGCTTCGTCGATGGAATCAAAGTACCCTCTGTGCTGTTGAATCCGTGTCTTCTGTAGAGTCATATAGCCATACAGTATCCTATCACCACCTGGCTGAGATATCCATTTCTGTTGTCTGTCGGTCCGTGCTAGGAAGTTAACTCCCCAATCTTTTCTGATCGCACTTGTTCTAGTGGCGGAACAGGTGCACTGTCCCCAGGGTGACTTAGCAAACTGTAGGAGTCCCATCCTTTGGTGATGTTGCCGAAGTCTTTTGATATTCTCCATCAAATCCTCGTCATTATCCTGTTTGTTTCGCCTGTCGTCTTCCGAATCGCTAGCCATGATCACTTCTCCCGAGTCGCTGGAATTGATCAATTCTTCCCCGCAGTCGTATTCGCACTTCGTTACTTCCTGTCTTGCTTTCGTCCGCATCGGCATCACCTTGTCGTTTCCTTGCTTCATCACCCTTTCCAGCCACCATGAAGAGCGTTGTCTTCAGTCTTATTCCACACTAAGGCACACAGCGTACGCCTAGTGTCTTACCAGCGCGATCGAAGCCCCTGTGATGTAGTATCGGTGGTAGTCGCACACCGTTTGGTGTAAGTGTGCATTCCCGGGTATTCGTATTTATAAGTGCGAGGCCTTAAGCTGCCTGTCGCTAGAATGATGGTATTCCATTCTGATATGACATTGTATGCTGCTTGCCGAGATTCTCGAATCAAAAATCATCATTCGGGAGACTGGTGCTGGACTGGGAACGTCTTTTACATGTGTGGCAGTCTTATACCTAAAAATTCGTGACTTCTAATACTAACTTTCGGACTTAGTATTATCGGGTCCTCGGGACTCGTACCTACAAGTATCTATGGTTCGGATATGATACCTTCTAGATACATACTTCTGGCAAGTCTAAATGTTCGGGTAATTTTCTTTTTAAGGGTTTCTAGCATCTGGACTAAGGTGGTGGGTTCTAATACTTGTGCGTCGGTTCTAACTGCACTGAGGGCTATGGCTTGACTTAACAAAATGTCGGCTTGGGTTTGAAGGAAAGCCTCTTGTAAATAAAAGTCATTGGCGAGCGCTGCATCTCGGGCGGTCGTAATTTCGGTTAATTTGTTCTGCAGCTCGTGGATACACTCCTTCTGGTTGCGTATTTGGTTGTCGTTGCGTTCAAATTGTTGGGTTTGGAAATCCAGCGTTCTCCTGAATGTGTCTCGTTCTCTGCGGGTAGCGGCGATGTCTTTCTGGTATTGGCCCTCCTTTATTAATTGTCGTTTAAGGATACTATTGACCGCTTCGGCGCATTCTTCGGCTCGCCGTAATCGTTCTTGAACTTCGGCAGCTTCTTTCTGTTGCTCCTGCAGCTTCTGGGTGGCTTCTTGTAATTGGTTTTTCGAGTCTGCGGCCAAATCTTCGAGAGAGGCGTTGATGTCTTCTTGTTCCTGAAGAGCGGTCTTCAAGTTTTGAATTTCCTCATTGGCATCTTGGATAATCAGGTCTTTGGCAGCGAGCTGTTCCAGGGCTGCATCTCGTTGTTGTAATAAGGTCTGCTCTGTTGAAAACCGTGCTTGGAGTTCGGCTATCAGTGTCTGTAGGTGATGGTTTTCTGCCTTTACGGCGACGATCTCTTCCTGGAGGGGGGTGATGTCGGCTTCTATGGTGTCTACTTTGTGCTGGTATTCAGCTTTCAGGCTGTTTGTAGCGGCTGTAAATTGTGCGGGCAACTGGTGTGATAGCTGAATGAGGAACTGCCCCATGGCGGCAAGTTCCGAGAAGGCATTGGGTGGCGGTGGTAGTTGAGAGGGTGTATCGGAGCGTAGTTGCTGGGAGTTGGGTGGGGAGTAGTTAGGGGAGGAAGAAGAGGATGGTGCTGGTTCGGTGAAGGGTGGAAGGGGTGGTTCCGGTGGGGGTAGGGGTTCGGCAGGAGGTGACGTAGGGAGGACGGTGTCTGAGGGGTTTACCTCGGCGAGTGTTTCTGTCTGGTTGATGGCGTCGATGAGTCGATCTAATGCTTTGGTAGTGGACTCCTGTTCATCTTGGTGGTGCTCAGATTCTTTTTCGGTGGATAGTATTTCTGTTTCGGCTTGCTCCTGCTGGTCTGGTTGCTCCGTCGAGGTTTCGTTATGTATGGAAGTGGCGGTGTCGTGATATGTTTCTTCGTGGTCGTCCGGCTTGGTGTCCTGATCTTTTTCGGCGGACCTCTGGGCTTCACTTTCGGAGGAGCTGATTCGAATGCGCTTGGTCCGGAAGAGCTGATTAATTTCTTCGTCTTCGTCTTCGGTGTCTTCGATCGGCTGTGCTGATTCCTCGTGCCTAATTGCGGGGCCTGTGGGTGGGGGTTGTGCGGCGAGAATGGTGGGAAAGAGGAAGGAGATGATGTGGGGAAGGCGAGAGCGTGGGGTGGATCCCTTTTGAAGCTGTTTAACGATAGCTACGCACTCTTTATGGATTCTCGTGAAGAAGTAGGAGGCAAAGTTTACAGGTTCGCGGGCTGCTGATTCTAAGGCGGAGTAGAAAGGGCGAGAGATACCATATGTTCTCTTCTGCAGGTTGAGAATTGCTACAAGGAATTGGAGGGCGGATCGCTCGGGGTCTGGGCGGCATAGGATGGCGTATTCGTTGGAGGAGGAGCGAGGAAAAAGTTCGGTCATACGAGCAACAGGGATGCTCGTGCCATTTTCGCGGCCTTGCGGGGTGAGGCGGTAGGCGTCGGCGAAGGCTTGGAAGGTGATGACAGTTTTGTGTGGAAGGGAAAGGAAGACCCATTGTCGGTCTGCGGGGGGGCTTTGGGCAATGGCTTGGATGATCTGTGCAGCGAAGGGATGGGCTTTCACTGAGTGCCAAGGCAACTCAGCGAAGTTGGCCAACCCTCTGCATCGCAGGTATTCGCCTACGTCGGCCGGGATACCTTCGCTGAAAGCGGTGTAGTTAGCTAGAGCTTCCATGGCGGTCACAGGCGCAGAACACATAGAATACTCGGGTAACACATACAATCACAAAAACACAATAGCGGTTCTGACGCAACTGAGGAGTTCAAATATGTGGAACACGGTGTGGAGGTGAAGATCATTGTGTGGTGTGGGAACGATATGGGTTGCATGCGTGCGTACTGAGTGATTGATAGGGAGAGGCGGCTGGTATCATAAAGATCTGTACAAAAGACGGCTAAAAGAAAAAACGCAAAAATATATACAAAACGCGGTTCGTCGCCGAATGCTTTAATGCGTAGTGGGAGTGGGATAATACGGCCGCAACTTCGATCCATTAATTACCTTGGGAAGTGGAATTTCGGTCAGCGTAGTCAACCGAAAAGTTGCCGGACCTACTTGTGCTGAGATCTTGAAAGGGCCGAACCATCGTAGTTTGAATTTTCCGGCTGCTCTGTCCGATTTTGCATTATAGAAGAGTACAAGCTGTCCTATCGAAAAGACTGGCGTCTTTAAATATCGATCGTGCGTCTTAGCCTGCCTTAGTTGAACTTCACGCATGGTTAAAAAACTGAGCCATCGGTGCTCATCGAGTTCCCTGAGTGCGTCCATTCGTGTTGTCAGTGAAGATTCCGGTAGCATCTTCTGAGCGATTGCTACCCGCAAACTTGGTATGACGACTTCCATGGGAGCGATGGCTTCTAAGCCATAAGCTAGCTTGAAAGGTGTTAAGCCTGTTGTTACCTTATATGTAGTTCGGTATGCCCATAGAACCGCAGGTAGTAATTGATCCCATCTTTCCGGTGCTTCCATGATTAATTTCCGGAGGATATTTAACAGTGATTTGTTTGTACTTTCGGCCAATCCATTGGCACGTGGATAATAAGGAGAGCTAAATTTATGTGTGACTTGGAAGGACTGTGTGAGAGCCTTCATTAAATTATTTACAAAATGAGTACCTTGATCTGAGACAATTTCCAGTGGTAATCCAAACCGTGGAAAGACATCTGTGAGCAGACATTTTGCTACCGTAACTGCTGTAGCAGATCGCAAAGCCCAAGCTTCTGCCCATCGAGTTGCATAATCTGTGCAAGTCAATATGTATCGATTGTTACTGGATACTGCTGGAGGTGTAATGGGTCCGATAAAATCTAAACCCCATTTCTGAAAAGGTTCTAATGGTAAGATGGGTTGCAGGGGAAAAAGATGCCGTTGTAAGGGTTGACCAGTTCTTTGACAATTATCACACTGTTTAATAAACTGTGAGATGTCCCTGTGCATTGTTGGCCACCAGAGTCCTCCTTGCAGAATTTTCCGGTGAGTTAAGTCTGCTGCGAAATGGCCACCGGAAGGAATTGAGTGAGCCAAAGTGATGACTGAGTCAACTTCATGTGGAGGAATACAGCGAAGTAGTATTCCGGTATGATCTGCATAATATAGTTGACCAGCGATTAACCGAAATCGGCGGCTAAAGATCGCAATTTTCCTTCGAACTGCCTTGGCAGTCTCAGCTGGAAAACATCCTTCGGTGAGAAAAGTTAGAATCTGATCATAGTATGTATGTGGTGTTTGTAAATTGGCAATCTCCTCGGGCAGTGGTTCAGCATTATAAATCGCAGGAGTCGTATCATCTATGCCTACCGGAGCTTCACCGGAATCTAGACGTGATAAGAAATCTGCTAAGGCATGTGCATTTCCGGGTCGGTGAATGACATCATAGTCGAATTCTTGTAAAAGTAGCACCCATCGTGCTAATCGTCCACCTAAATGCTGCTGTCTAACTAGATAAACAAGGGCAGCGTGATCCACATGAAAGGTAAATTTCCGGCCTAGTAGATAATGTCTGAACTTTTTGATGGAATAGATCAATCCTAGACATTCTCTTTCCGTGGTGGAATAGTTCTTTTCTGCAGGTGCAAGCCTTCTACTGGCGTAATAAACAGGGCGGAACCACTTCTCTGTTTGTTGCATCAGGATACTGCCAATTGCAGTGTCTGAAGCATCGACAAAAACATGGAACGGATTGTCCCAGTCCGGTGGTTGTAAAATCGGGGCTTGCGTTAGGAGATACTTGAGTCGATCAAATGTAATCTGACATTCTTCAGTCCAGTCAAACTGTCGGGGAGTTTTGGTGATTAGCTTGTTCAAAGGAACTGCTAGGTGAGCAAGCCACCGAAGATGTCTGCCATGCCACCGTATTTGTCCCATAAAACGCATCACTTCTTTCGGAGTCGTGGGTATCGGGGCTTCTAAAATCGCTGAAATCTTATCTGGGTCTACTCGAATACCTTGAGCAGATACAATATGCCCAAGTAGCTTGCCACAAGAAACTGCAAACACTGATTTGTTGGGGTTAAGGCAGAGTCTATATTCTCTACACTTCTGAAAACAGCAACGTAGATGAAACAAATGTGCTACCATCCTTCCAAAGATCGAGAAGTCGTCGAGATATACTTGCATGAATGAAGTGAGATAAGGAGAAAATATCTCCTGCATACATCTTTGAAATGTACTTGGTGCATTTCGCAATCCAAACCACATTACTGTGCAAGCAAAGACACCCCAATTGGTAATGAAGGCGGTTTTTGGTATATCCTCTTCAGCCATTCTAACTTGATTGTACCCGCTGTATCCATCTAAAAATGAATACATTTCATGACCTGCGACTCGGTCCAGCATGGTATCCAAAAAGGGGATTGGAAAAGGATCTGGAACTGTTGCTGCATTCAATTTCCGGTAATCCACACAGATACGTAATTGCTTGTTTTTCTTCGGCACGATCACAATGGGTGAGATCCATTCAGCGTGTTCTACTGGTACAATGAATCCGACTTTTAACAGTCTATCGATTTCGGCTTTTACCTGTGCTGCATAATGGGGGTTCATTCTGTAGCTGGGTTGTCTGGTTGGTTTCGCTTCTGGTTTCAACGTGACTCTGTGTTGATAGATGCGCGGATCTAAGCCTTTCATGTCCTTGTAATCCCATGCAAAGACGTCTGTGAATTCGCGAAGAAGTTCGATCAAATCCTCCTTAAATGGTTCCGGTAAGTTCTGCCTTATTTTCACTGGTCGTGGATGATCTCTATCTCCGAGATCGTGCGTGATCAGCTGGTCTTCTGGGACATAAAATTGTTGAGGTTTTTCTGTATCGTCTGATGGTTTGAGCAGTGGTTGTAATTCATCGTCATGGGTTGAGGGAGTATCTTCCCGGACCAACTTTCCGGTGATAGCTACTACTGTACATATTGATGTGTTCCAATTATCTATGACGGATTGTAGATCAACAGTTCCTAGAGACATTAAATCGACATTACTCTTCAGAAATTGTTCTTCTTCGTCATCTGATAGTCCATCTAGCATATGCACTGGTTCAGCAAAATATGGTCTGGCGTGAGGGTCACAAGATTGTATAGCGTCTAATTTTACGACATATTTGCGATGGGCATCCTTGAATGTAAGCTCTTGTGCGGACCAATCCTGTATTACCTTCGCATGCTTTAGCCAAGGTCGGCCGAAAAGAAGGTTGTAATCCAAAGTGGATTCGGGTAGATCTAGTATGACAAAAGTCATCTTGAAAGTCGTACCTTGTAGAGTGATAGGTACATTCCGTACAAGTCCTACAGGGTGTACTCTTGATTGATCTGCCATTCGAACAAAGAATTGAACTGGTTCAATTTCGGTCCAGCCTAGCTTTTTGCATAATGCTGCGGTTGCAATGTTTACTCCTGAACCTCCATCAATCAGTACTTGCGTGATTTTCTGATTTTTATACCATACTGTAATCAAGGGCACTGCATGATCAATTGCTGCCTCAGGTTCCGGTTGAACTGCGGCTGTTGTCGGAATGCAGGAAGGTACTGGGCTGAACTGTCGCTGAAACTGCTGTCGGATTCCAGGTACTAAGGCCAGAAGTTGGCCTAGAGGTAGAGTGATGGATGCCTTGGACAGGATTTCCCAGGTCTGTTGAGCTTGACTGTCTGATTCTTTTAGATTTGGAGTTTCTACCGAAGCAGAAGTGTCTGCTGTCGTTTCTACTGATGATGGTTCTGCTAATGCTTCCTTTTGTGGTGTTTCATCCCTTGATGAAGAAGCCTGAGTCACCGGAATGGGTTCTGGGAACACTGGTGGTTCTGTTGTGGTCCAGTGACTAGCTTTGTTGTACATCCTTCGTTGTTCTTGTATCCCTGGTTCGAAGATTTCGGCTGCCGGCTGAAGTTGTTTACCGGAACGGGTCTGGACGGTAGCAGTCTGCGTCTCGATCGGTGTAATTTTTACCATGTTGGCCATTGGGTTTTGACGTTCCTTTTTCCGTTGATCATATTCCGCTGCATCTCTACAGAATCTTCTAATATGGCCCAACTGCCCACAGAAATGACATCGAGGTGGTGGTAAATTCTGATTTTCCGGTGGTGGTCCGTTGTGCCATCGGTTGGCATTATAATGGTTGTTTCTCTGTCCTCGGTAGTTCCGATATCCTTGTTGTTGATTGTTTCTCAGTTGCGGAGGCACATAGTGATTTACTGGTTGGCCATGTTCTTGGATGACCGCATTGACGGTTGCTGTTCCTTGTATTCTAGCGTTGTAGATACAGTTTCCGGTGGTGTGTCCGGCAGTGTTGCAGATAGCGCAAAACGCTTGATTCAGGGCACAGTTGGCACTTGTGTGCCCCGAATTTTTGCAGGTGGTGCAGTATACTTGCCTGGTGATATCCTCAGCCATATTTTTGTTTGTTTTTAACCATTCCAAGTCTTCTGAGAATCCGCCAACCTTGGACTCTAGCTGTAGAGCCATTGCAATGACGGCATCCAGGGTCATGGCTCCGACACATCTTATGATCATGATCTGCTTCAGTTGTGGTGTTAATCCATTGATAAACCATTGAGAGATGACATCATCAGGCAGATTAGCGTGAGCCTGTGGTATCTGCCGTAAATGTGTTCGGAAGAGGGTGGCGTACTCCTGGACGGTCTGATCTGCCTTTTGTCTGTTGTTCTGTAAATACTCAAAGATTTCGGCAGGATTCTTCTTTAGTCTGAAACGCTGTAAGAAGGCGTCTCGTACTGCCTCGTAAGTACCGAAATGATTGATATCGTATTCCGTGAGCCATCTCGCTGCTTCATTGATCAGTGTGGATTGAAAAACAATGGCCTTATACGCCTGATCGGGTGGATGGTTAAGAACTGCATAGCTTATCTCAAAAGTTCGTACGTGGGCGTCTGGGTCATCTCCTGGGAATCCACCGAATTTCGTGTAGGTTACTCCTGTTGGCGGCGGCCTTGGCTGTCCTAGCTGTTGGTGTTGATGTTGTTGTTGTTGGTGTTGCCCGCTCATTGTGAAGGGTTCAGGGTTTCCTTCTGTGTCGGATAAACTATCTGGACTTGTATCACCGGATGGTGCGTTTTCCGGTGTACTGTGTCGACTTAGGATGCTTCGGATCTTGGTTTCGAACAGCTTCCCTTCCTTCTGGATGTCTAATATTCGAAATCTTTCTTCCAAACACGAAGGTTGAGCTGATGATTCCGCAAAAAAGGCTAAACCTTTGCCAGCGATCGGCGATTCTATCACCGGAATCTCACCGGAATGAACCGAAATTGGGCCAGAACGCCCTGTTTTACTACTTTTGCCGAATGTTCCTAACGTATTTCTGACCGTGGATATCTCTAAATCTTGATCTGATATTGTTAAACTAGGTTCCAACGGCGTTTTGATAGAGTCTGGACTTGCTATATCTTCGATAGGTGGGGTCGAAGTAGCGCCAGAATGTATCGAAGGCGTTGATCGTTCTACCGGAATATGACCGGAATTGGTTGTATCGTTTCCACTTTTCTTGATCACTGGGTCAGATCTAGTTATGCCTACTTCTCCTGATGCTATCTTATGTGATTTCCGTGCTTCATCCTGACGATTCTTAGGATATGTTTCGCCCGATCGAGTGACCGGCATGTATCATTGCCCAGTGATATTATCTGAGTAGTTCGCAACAATCTGGGTCTGTTGCTACTGTCAGTGAATCACTGTCACCGGATGTTTACTTCTTACAGATCGCTGGTGTTCTAATGCCATGGTTTTGTAAGTGACTCGCAATCAAATACTTCTTTACCGCAGGTACTGATAAATAGTTGCCACTTTCCCACAGACGGCGCCAAATGTTAAAGGTTAACTCGTCGTTTATGATTATCGTAACTGTTACGTACCTACCGCGGTCGTTAAGTACTACTTCAGCGCAACAACCCTTCGGAGACTCCAGAATCTGGCTCCACACCTGCGTACCAGATAATTCCGAGTCTCTCTTTTTCTGTATTGACTCTTACCGTAAAAATAGATTGACTCTAGCCACGTGGGTCCTTGGGAGTGGTAGGGGTCTGTTAGACAGAGGCCCTATGCTATTTTCCCAACTTCTCACTCGCTCGTTACTCGGTCAGCGCGTCTTAGCTCAGTAGTTGTTTCTGATCAACCAAGGCTATCAACGTCTTAGAGTCCCGTTCTCCAAGATCTATCTGCTATAACAGTTGAGCAGTAATCCGGATTGAGAATCAATATACAAGGCACACTGCTGGTAACTTAACACGAATACGCCACAAAATCCTTCTGCACAATTTACGACTCTGCCGAGTATCACATTCGATTTGCAAGACTTACTGACTATAATTTGTCGCGCACTTTATCATCATCCTACTTGTATTCTTAACATTACTGGTACTATCTGAACATAGGTATACTACCTGCTCAGTCATTCACAGAGATTCATAACTCACAATCGAACCATGTTCGTTTTCTATACGTCCGTGCTCCACAGACGAACGGTCAGACAAACACATTCCTGTCGACTAGCACTTAGGGACTACTTTAATCATTACCGGGTGAAATCTCTGCAACACCGTATCAATTCGTAACGCTACATATAACGCACATACGCACACAAGCACATACACAGGAGCGGGAAAGGAGCAGACAAGACAGACAGAGTTATTTCGACACATACAACACTTATACGTACAATTCCCAAAACACAGGAGGCTCTTTAGCTCGTTACCGAACAAACTCTCACAATCGCTGTACCGACTCGTAACACACAATGTATCACACATACACAGTCGAATGATTACACAGACAAAGGGCACAGACAGAACCGAACCAAACACTCTACGCGCTGCACACAGTAGACGCAGTAAAATAACCCCAAACCGGGAACTCTCACAATGTATTCGCAACTTCCAAAAGACACGGGGACTCTCTCCTCCTCTCTCTCTCTCTTTCATGGCTTTAAATAGAGTTTTGTTACAAGGTTTTACGCGAATC
>CM035430.1:74272697-74275197 GCA_020310875.1 Ceratopteris richardii | reverse complement strand
CCATTTGTGCCTAGATGACCTTCTAACTTCTGCACTTCTTGAAGTTTCTGGTTCATCACATTCTGGATGTCTTGGCCTCTCTTCAACTTCAACCTGCACTTCATTGTTCTCACTTTCATCAAGTAATTGAATCTTTGCTTTACCTTTTCTTTGATCCACTACTTCTTCATCATCTGCATGTATATTATATTTACCTGCATACCAAGTACCTTGCTCATCAAATGTAACATCCTTGGATACAATAAATTGCTTTGTGGATGGACTCCACAACCTGTATCCCATTTGCTTATCATCATAACCAATGAATACATACTTTTCTGCCTTAGGCTCCAACTTATGCCTCAATTGAGATGGCACATATGCATATGCCAAACATCCAAATATTCTGCAATGATCTAAGGTAGGTTTCTTACCCCACCAAGCTTCATATGGTGTCATGCCCTGCAAAGCTTTACAAGGCAATCGATTGACCAAGTATGTAGCTGTATTAACAGCCTCAGCCCACAAATAATTTGGGCAATTCTTCTCTTTCATCATGGACCTTGCAAACTCAACAAGAGTCCTATTTCTTCTTTCTGCTACCCCATTTTGTTGAGGAGAATACCTGCAAGTAACTTCTCTCTTTATACCTGCATTCCACAAATAATCATTGAATTCATTTGAAAAATACTCTCCCCCTCCATCTGACCTTAGTCTCTTTAACTTCTGACCTGTAATCCTTTCTGCATATGCATGATAGTGTTTAAATGTATTAAACACTTCTGACTTTTCTTTAATCACATAAATTGTGATCCACCTGGTAGCATCATCAACATATATGACATAATATCTTGAACCATTTATACTAAAGTCCTTTGAAGGACCCCACACATCTGTATGCACCAATTCAAGTCTTTCTGAATACATAAATCCATGCTTGGAATAGGATTGCTTATGAGCCTTACCTAATTGACATGCCTCACATCTGTATGTCATGTGTTGACCTGCAATGTTAGGCAATCCAAGCACTGAATCATTGTTAATCATTTCTTTAATACCTCTTTCATTAAAGTGTCCAAGTCTTTTGTGCCAAAGATCCAATTCTGACACCTTCTGCTCTCCATATGTGAACATAGCATGTCCAACATTTCCTTGTACCTTCAATGTGAAGAGCCTTCCTTCTTTCTTTCCTGCAATAACTTGTTTATACCCTTGACTAGGGTCTTCAACATAAACTCCATCATTGGTGAACCTTACCTCATATCCTTTTTCCACAATTTGACCTACACTGATCAAATTCTTTGGAATTGTGGGAACATAGAGTACCTTACTCAGAAGAGTGCTCCCATCCTTAGCTTTGACTGAACCAATTGACTTTACCTTATGCTTTGTATTATCACCTGTCTGAACTGTATGATTAATTGCATTATGATCTAGGTCAGTCATCAAAGCAATATTTCCACTCAAATGATTACTACATCCTGAATCAATATAAAACACTCTCATGTCCTCATGTGAGGTTTCACAAGTATTCATAATGAGAGTCGAGTCCTCTTTTTGGTCTGATGCATAGTTGTAGTAGGTGCTATTATAGGATTGATTTTGGAAGCTTCTTCCTCCACCTCTTCCAAAAGAATTCCTACCACCTCTACCTCTGAAGTTTCCTCTCTGAAATCTACCACCTCTTGCTCTTTGATTAAAGTTCTGATAATTACCATTGTTTTGATTATTATGCCAACAATCATGAGATAGATGATTGGTCTTACCACATATCCAACAAGCTCTTGCATTCTCTTTGTTGTTTCTGCCTCTTCCTCTACTTCTGCCATTTCCTCTTCCTCTTATGAAGTTTGCTTGGTTTGAAGTACCTTCTTCTTCACCTGATTGTTGCTTTCCTTTGTTAACTTTCTTCTTGTCTTTAGAATACATTGCATGACCTGCACTCTTATCAACATCTCCTTTGACATCATTCTCAAAAGTTAGCATATGTCCTAACAATTGATTCAAATCAGGAGTAAAATGATCTAATGAAAGTTCTGTAGATAAAATGAAAGGCTTCCACTTCTCATCTCCTCTTAGCCCTGTGAGTATTTGTCTTACCAATTTGTCTTCTTCAATATCTTCATCCACTGCACCTAGAGAGTCTGCAATGTCCTTCATCTTTGTCACATAATCAGAGATTGATTGTGAGGCCTTCTTCTTAAAAGTAGTAAACTCTGCCCATAGTGAAGCTTTCCTTGATTTGGTTGTATTTTGGAAATGCTCTTCCAAAGCATTCCAAATGTCACATGCACTTTCAAGTTCTCTAATGTGAGGAAGCAAATAGTCATTGACTGCCATGTAGATAATACTTCTTGCTTGAGCATCCTTCTTCATCCAATTCTTCAAATCTGCAAGCTCCTCCCTAGTTGGAACACTAGGATCTCTGAATTCTGGCTTTTCTTCATCTCCTGTGATGTATCCTATCAGATCTTTGCTCATAAGATGAGCTTCCATCCTCATAGACCATGCAGGATAGTTC
>CM035430.1:74238408-74255197 GCA_020310875.1 Ceratopteris richardii | reverse complement strand
GTTATGCAAAATTTGATTAAAATTATTGATGGAGAGTGTTAATCTCCAAAAGAACAACTTACTCTTGTGATTAGAGCACCTCCATACCAAGAGTAAGTCAAACACTTCACTAATTTAGAGGATCAATTGCTAACTTATCAGAAATTAACAAATCTGTGAAGAAGATGATACACAGAAAAGTCTGCTGCATTGTTCATTCACATTGACCTATCAAATCTGTAACGTTTTTGATGAAACTTTGTACGAATCATCTCCTAGAGATTGCGCAACTATTCCAAGTTGAATTACTCCAAAAGATTAAGTATAACTTGAGAAACTGATTTCTCAAGTTACCTATGTCAGAAACTGTTATCCAAAACAGTCGACTCTACACCTGTAACTTTTAAGACTTGGTTCTCCTTGAATAGAACCCGTTTTACAAAATGCTTCTAGACATAAGTAGCTTATCTTCCAACTTAAAGATTAAGCCCTTACTCATGCAAAACTTTAAACTGTGCTAGGAGAAATGACCAAAACATTGACTTCGAAATCTGCGCCTGTTTTAGGAACCTGTGAGCACTTCACATATGAATGTTCCTACACTTAATTCACTCAGCCTGATTACAATTGGAAGCTAAAACTTTGCACAGAGGTCAAGCAACTCTCAACTTAGACTTGTACAAAAGCATTCCACAATTGATCTACTGTAGAAGGAGAACACGCAGAAACATCGGGCGCACAATTTTTCATTTACTCAGAGAAAATACACTGAGTGATGAGAGCTAACACAAATTCACTTCTTCTATCTTATGACTTCTATCTCCCTCATTCTTGACTTCTAACTATTGTCACATAAGCTCTCATTTGCTCTCATACATGCCCCGACTTTTCTCAAGGTATTTATAGAAAATTTGTACATAATTCTTACTGAACAAAAGATCTAAGTCATCTATGACTATGCTAATGTACATATGTGTACACTTCTCTTGTCCTCTGATTGTGATCTTCTTCCACACTTTAGGAATTGATTCTTCCTTCATCATTTGATCTTCCAAGCCTTCAATTGGTGATTGGTATGCACCAACAGCTCCCCCTCAATCATCAATTGAGGTCTTCTCTGTCTCTTGATACTTGCCATGTCTTGAACCTTTGTAACTTAGGTCCATCCAAACTCTTTGTCATCATATCTGCCACTTGTTCTTTTGTTGGAGTGTACATCACTTCAATCTCTTTATCAAGTACCTTTCCCTCAAGAAATGATACTGAATCTCTATATGTTTAGTCCTGGCATGAAAAACAGGGTTAGCTACCAAATACAAAGAACTCATGTTGTCTCCAAAATTATTGGAGTACTATGATCAATCTCAAAACTTTTCATCAATGTCTCAACCATATGACTTCTTTTGCAGCAAAATTCCTTACTCAGCTTCTGTGGATGATAAAGCAACTGTGTGTTGCTTCTTTGAACACCAAGACACTAACTTGTCTCCAACATAACATAGATATCCATGAGTAGACCTTCTATCATCTGAGTCACCTGCCCAATCTGCATCACTAAACACTTTGATTCTTGTGTCAGAAGTGTAACCATAATACAAACCTTCACTTAGGGTTCCCTTGATATATCTGAGTACCCTTTGGGCTGCAATCCAATGAGTCTTCTTTGGACAATGCATGAATTGTGACAACACACCTACTGCATATGATAGATCTGGCCTTGTCAAGGTAGCATAGATTAGACTACCTACCAAACTCTGATATTTCTTCATGTCATTGAACTCTTCACCTCCATACCTGCTTAATTTATGATTTACCTCCAATGGTGTAGTTGAGGTCCTGCAATCTTCCATGTTAAACTTGACTAGAAGATTCTTCAAGTATCTCTCTTGTGAAACATATACTCCATGTTGAGTATACACAATCTGCATTCCTAGAAAATATGATAAGTTTCCCAAATCACTTATCTTAAACTCCTTCTCTATTTGCTTCTTGAGTTCATTGATTCCTTGAGCATCTGTTCCTGTAACAATAATATCATCAACATAAATGCACATGTAAATATATCCATTTTCACTTGCCTTCACTAGCAAGCTACTATCTGCCTTTGATGCTTGAAAACCACATTCATTCAAGAACTTGACCAATCTGTAATTCCAAGCTCTTGGGGCTTGCTTCAACCCATATAAAGCTCTCTTGAGCTTACACACATAATCTGACCCAATTGACTCCATGAAGCCTTCTGGTTGCTCCATATATACTTCATCTGCAATGTAACCATTAAGAAATGCATTCTTCACATCCAATTGTGATAATTTCCATCCTTTGCAAGCAGCAATAGCAATCAATGTCCTAATTGTGGACATCTTAGCAACAGGACTAAAGGTCTCATCATAATCTACCCCATAAGTTTGGGCATAACCTTTAACCACTAGTCTAGCCTTATATCTAGACACCTTACCATTTGCAAACCTCTTTGTTTTATATACCCACTTGCATCCAATGACTTTCTGATTCTTTGGTCTTGGTACTAATTCCCAAGTTTCATTTTCAAGTAGAGCATCATACTCTTCTTGCATTGCCTTCTCCCAATTCTGTTTACCTTTGGCTTCTTCATAAGTGGTGGATCTTCTTCTGTTTTCACAATGTAGGCATAATCTCTTGTTGTTACGAAAGATGTATCATAGCTATACCTTATAGGCTCTTTCCTTTCTCTTGTAGATCTCCTGATTTCTGCACTTCTTGAAGTTTCAGCCTCATTTGATTCTGGATCAAATCTTGGCCCTTCTTCTACATGATCCTGCACTCTACATCTAGAGTCAACTTCATCAACAATTTCTTCACATACTTTTACCTTTGCCTTTCCTTTCCTTTGTATTTCTTCAACACCTGCATACTCATTTGGTGATTCTGTATACCACATGTTTTGCTCATCAAATGTTACATCTTTAGTAACAAGAAATTGCTTTGTGGATGGACTCCACAACCTATAACCCATCTGTCTATCATCATATCCAATAAACACATACTTCTCTGCTTTTGGTTCTAGCTTATGTCTTAATTGTGAAGGAACATAAGCATATGCAATACATCCAAATACTTTGCAATGATCAAGACTAGGCTTCTTACCCCACCATGCTTCATAAGGGGTTCCTCCATCCAAAGCTTTGCAAGGCAACCTATTCACAAGGTATGTTGCAGTGTTAATGGCCTCTGCCCATAAGTAATTTGGACAATTCTTTTCCTTCATCATGGCTCTTGCAAACTCTACAAGAGTCCTATTCCTCCTTTCTGCTACTCCATTTGTTGAGGGGAGTACCTGCAAGTCACTTCTCTTTGATACCTGCATTCCACAAATAATCATCAAACTCTTTTGAGAATAATATCTCCCCTCCATCTGATCTTAACCTCTTTAGCTTTTGTCCTGTGATCCTTTCTGCATAAGCATGGAAATGTTTGAATGTCTTGAAGACTTCTGATTTATCCTTGATTACATACAAAGTAATCCACCTGGTTGCATCATCAACAAACAACACATAATATCTGGATCCATTTATGCTATAGTCCCTTGAGGGACCCCATACATCTGTATGAACCAATTCAAGCATGTTTGAATACTTGTACCCTGATTTGTTATAAGAACTCTTATGTGCTTTACCTAGTTGACAAGCTTCACACTTGTACACCATATGTGCCCTTCAATGTTTGGCAATCCAAGCACCACCTGATTCTTTGACATCTCCTTTATAGCTCTCTCATTGAAATGACCTAGCCTCTTATGCCATAGGTCTAGTTCAGACACCTTTTGACCTCCATAGGTAAACAATGCATGTCCCACATTACCTTGGACTTTGAGAGTGAACAATCTTCCTTCCTTTTTACCTGCAGTTATGGTTCTATATCCCTGATTTGGATCTTGTACATAGACACCATCATTTGTGAATCTTACCTCATATCCTTTCTCCACAATTTGCCCTACACTTATCAAATTTTTAGGAATAGTAGGGACATAAAGTACCTTGCTCAGAAGTGTACTTCCACTCTTTGTCTTCACTGATCCAATGCTCTCCACTTTATGTTTGGTATTGTCACCTGTTGAACTGTATGTCCATTCATCCTTGCTTCCATATCAGTCATCAAGGATAGATTCCCACTCAGATGATTGCTGCACCCTGAGTCAATATAAAACACTCTTTGATCTTCTCCCATTGATTCATGAGTTGCATTCAAGATAAGAGTCATGTCATCCTTCTGATCTGATGCATAATTGTAATAGTTATTGTTGTAGGACTGAGATTGGAAGTTTCTTCCACCTCCTCTACCATATGATGTCCTACCACCTCTTCCTCTGAAATTGCCTCTTTGGTTTCTGCCTCCTCTACCTCTTTCACTATAATTCTGATTGTTGTATCCTCCACTTTGATTATTATACCAACAATCATTTGCCAAATGATTTGTTCTGCCACAAATCCAACAAGCTTTAGCATTATCTTTGTTCTTACCTCCTCTTCCTTTACCTCTGAAATTTGTCTTCCCTTTTGTGAAATTGGCTTGATTTGAATTCCCTTCATCATCATTTGATTGCTTTCCCTTGCCATTCTTTTTCTTGTCTTTGGAGTACATAGCTTGACTTGTACTTCTATCATTGTCTCCTTTAAGATCCTGCTCAAAGGTTAGCATGTGTCCTAGCAATTGATTAAGGTCAGGAGTAAAGTGATCAAGTGACAATTCTATGGACAAGATAAAAGGCTTCCACTTCTCATCACCTCTTAGGCCTGTAAGTATTTGTCTTACCAACTTTTCTTCTTCAATATCTTCATCCACTGCTCCCAAGCTATCTGCAATATCTTTCATCCTTGCCACATAATCTGAAATTGATTGTGAGCTCTTCTTCTTGAAGGTTGTGAACTCAGCCCATAGTGAGGACTTCCTTGACTTAGTTGTATTTGGAAATGCTCTTCCAAGGCATTCCAAACATCTGTAGCACTTTCTAAACCTCTGATGTGAGGTAAAGGTAATCATTTACAGCCATGTAGATGATACTCCTGCTTGAGCATCCTTTCTCATCCAAGTCTTCAACATTGCAAGTTCTTCCCTAGTAGGAATACTTGGATCTGCAAATTCTGGTTTTTCTTCATCTCCTGTAATAAATGATATAAGGTCTTTGCTCATGAGGTGTGCTTCCATCCTCATGGACCATGCTGGATAGTTCTCCCTATCTAGCTTATCAATCTGCAAGCTTTCTCCCATCTTGTATCCACCTGTATATTGAAATCTTCAAGCTTTACAAACAATGTATGTACCTTTACTTCGAGTTGAACTCCTTTTGCCTTTCTTGATGTCAAATAGTCTTCTCCTCGAGCTTTGACTCCAAGCTTTCACTTCTTAATCCTTCAAGTGTTGAATCTCTTGAATCTGCAGCAGTCGGGATCCTCCTTTTCTTCAAATTGATGTCTCCTGCTCTGATACCACTGATGGAGAGTGTTAATCTCCAAAAGAACAACTTACTCTTGTGATTAGAGCACCTCCATACCAAGAGTAAGTCAAACACTTCACTAATTTAGAGGATCAATTGCTAACTTATCAGAAATTAACAAATCTGTGAAGAAGATGATACACAGAAAAGTCTGCTGCATTGTTCATTCACATGACCTATCAAATCTGTAAAGTTTTTGATGAAACTTTGTAGGAATCATCTCCTAGAGATTGCGCAACTATTCCAAGTTGAATTACTCCAAAAGATTAAGTATAACTTGAGAAACTGATTTCTCAAGTTACCTATGTCAGAAACTGTTATCCAAAACAGTCGGACTCTACACCTGTAACTTTAAGACTTGGTTCTCCTTGAATAGAACCCGTTTACAAATGCTTCTAGACATAAGTAGCTTATCTTCCAACTTAAAGATTAAGCCCTTACTCATGCAAAACTTTAAACTGTGCTAGGAGAAATGACCAAAACATTGACTTCGAAATCTGCGCCTGTTTTAGGAACCTGTGAGCACACTTCACATATGAATGTTCCTACACTTAATTCACTCAACCTGATTACAATTGGAAGCTAAAACTTTGCACAGAGGTCAAGCAACTCTCAACTTAGACTTGTACAAAAGCATTCCACAATTGATCTACTGTAGAAGGAGAACACGCAGAAACATCGGGCGCACAATTTTCATTTACTCAGAGAAAATACAACTGAGTGATGAGAGCTAACACAAATTCACTTTCTTCTATCTTATGACTTCTATCTCCCTCATTCTTGACTTCTAACTATTGTCACATAAGCTCTCATTTGCTCTCATACATGCCCCGACTTTTCTCAAGGTATTTATAGAAAATTTGTACATAATTCTTACTGAACAAAAGATCTAAGTCATCTATGACTATGCTAATGTACATATGTGTACACTTCTCTTGTCCTCTGATTGTGATCTTCTTCCACACTTTAGGAATTGATTCTTCCTTCATCATTTGATCTTCCAAGCCTTCAATTGGTGATTGGTATGCACCAACAATTATGTGTGTGCAAATCTTGGTTGATGTTCGTGTACGCATATACTTTTTCTTATGCTCTAAAATGTGCAAACTTTTTGAAGAACGCATATGCAGCACCATTCAACCACTTCTGCTTCAACCATTTCCACTTCATTTATTTACTATCCAAGGTTTGAAAAAACTCTACCCATCCATGCTTTGGAAAACTCTACCTTCATACCTCCTTGAACAAAGGAGGCAAGCATTTGTTCTGCAGCTCATTCATTCTATCAGAGACTCAACAACTCGTGGAGTTCTATTAGTAGAGCAATTGATAAAAAGACTAAAAGCACTTTATTCCTCTACTGTCAACAGTACCGTAAGTACTGTTGGGACTCAATAGTACTTTGATTCATTATGTCAAAGACTCTACATAAGCTTTGATTCATTCTATTAGAGACTCAACAACCTCTGGAGCTCTGTCAGAGACTCAGCTGTTGTAGTATGTACAACTGCCAATATGCAAGTACTCAGCATGTGATGAATCATGAGCATATCTATACATAGTCAAATACACAAATTCATATAGAGAAATTGATAAAATATACTCAAGGCACTTTGTTCCTCTACTCCCAACAATACCATAAGTAATGTTGGGACTCAACAATACTTTGATTCATTCTCTCAGAGACTCTACATAAGTACTTTGATTCATTCTATTAGAGAATCAACAACATGTGGAGTTTTGTCAGTGACTCAACTACTGTAGAGAGTAGTATGTACATCTGCCAATATGCAAAAGATTCAAAGAGTTTGTTCCTCTACTCCCAACAGTACCATAAGTATTGAAGTCTTCATATAATTAATGTTACCAACATGCAAGCATAGAGTATGTGATGAGCATATGTATACATATTCAACTACACAAAATCTCAAATAGAATATTTCAAAAAACACACTCAAAGATCTTTTGTTTCTCTGCTGCAACAATACCATAAGTATTGGACTCTCAATATAACTATTGCTGCTCTTTGGAGAGATAGCAACCTGTGCAGTTCTGTCACAGACAATGTTGTACAAGTTACAAACTGCCAACATGCAAGTACTCAGCATGTGATGAATCATGAGCATATCTATACATAATCACATAAAAAAATTCAAATAGAGCAATTGATAAAATAGACTTAGAGCACTTTGTTCCTTACTCCTAATAGTACCATTTGAAGTCTTCATATAAGTAATACTGCCAACATGCAATCACAGAGTATGTGATGAGCATATGTATACATATTCATCTACACAAAATTTCAAACAGAATATTTGGAAAAAAACATTCAAAGAGCTTTTGTTTCTCTGCTGCCAACAATACCATAAGTATTGGACTCTCAATATAACTATTGCTACTCTTTACATATGGAATTGGTCAAAACTCTTATTTTAGGGGCTACAATAGCTCATGGCCATATGTTACTCTTGACATATGGATTTTGGTATAGATGTTTATTTCAGAGCTACACTAGCTCATGGGTAATCACAGTACAGAGATAGATATACACAGACATATAATATACAGAGATAGCTACATATATGATCCACTGTATTCTAGGCAAGTCATATCAGTAATAAGTATGCATATATATATATATATATATATATATATATATATATATATATATATATATATATATATATATATATATATATATATATATATATATATATATATATCTAAAATATATGAGGCTACATCCATCAACATAATTGTAAATTTTTATATTATTCGCATACAATAGACATGCATGATAGAGTGACTGGCAGGACGATATACAACAAGGAATCTGGATTCTGTATGAGTTTTATGCAAAAAAATAGCATGCCACAAACCCCCTAAATTAAAAGGTCACAAAAACTTTTTAAAATATAGAGCAAGGTATTGCATTTCCAAGAGAACATGTAGATATATCAAAAAGCAATATGCAGCAATTACAAGAAAATGTATCTGTTGTAGAAAACATATGTTGCAATTCCCTTCATTGCAATATGCAACAATTTCAAGAAAATGTACTATTGAAGAAAACATATGCTGCAATTCCAATAGAACATGTAAGATCACTACTCCAATGGCTTGTTCTTTTTTTTGGCACTTACTCATGCTTCAAATACATCCTTCCAATCTATTGAAGAACTTCCACGTCCATTTATGGATAAAAACATCAAAGCATCCAATGTCTCCAATCCTTATGAAGATCTTGATACACTTTGATGAAATTTTTGACGTGAAAAGCCACGCTCACATGCGGAAGTACTTGTAGGGACAACCAAACATAACTGCCATATTTTCATCATCTCTGGATACAAGTCCCACCATGAGCTTGACTCATTACAAACTACCCATGCATCACGCATGCTCTTGTGTTTTGCAACTCGATAGAGCATCCCAACAAAATCTTCTCTCTCATTCATCGACTTACGAATATCGATCATATGAGTATCAATATTAAGTCGATTGATAATTCTATTCAACCATTCTGGTGATATTTTTTCTTGATCATATGCATCTATTGGGTAACAAGAAGGGCTAAAATTTTTGAATGCATTAAACACTGGAAGATCCTCAAATCTCCTAGTGAGTCCATCTAATATATTTTACATATGCCATTGCTATTAAAACACATTCATCAAGTGATCCTTTATTCCCTTAATTGCTATTTGGCAATGAATTAAGATCTATTTCATCATCATCACCATCAGATCACTTATCTCATTATCCCCTTTTTTGCATCCGTTGGGATTGGCATATCTCAAAGCATATGCATGAGAATTCCCACTTGCATCCTCATAAAACAACATAAAATCTTTTGCCATTTTTAAGAAAGAAGAAAGATATGGAGAATTTTGACCAAAGTTTTGCACATCAACATCAATATATCTTCGCTTTAACTTTTCAATAGTCAAACAAGCAAAGCACTAATTATAGTGACATCCATATCATGTCGTTTGAAACTCCATATTGAGCTTATTCAATTCGTTAAGAACATCAGCAAGAAAATGTATCATGAATTGAACAGCAAAGATGGTTATACTTTTATATCATTTCTTTTCACTATGTTCCCATTGATGAAGGATAACAGGAATGATATTCATGAGCCTTTCCATCACTTGGCCCCTTGAGAGCCATCTTACAGAGTGGATCTACAAAGGTGGTGTATCTAACATATCATATTCATGCATAATCTTCCAAAGTTCCTCATGTCATTTGGAAGATTTTCCTAGCCATGAATATACTTTATTGGCAACTTTGTCCACAAAAGCAAATATATATGGATGTGTCGCAAATCCATCCTTTGCACCAAGAGCTTGCTTATGAGCAATGCAATGTACACCCATAATATGAGGCATGGATAGCCAAAGGGGAGAAATCAGGGTAGATTATTTACATTTGAGCTAGAAGATACAAAAAACATTGCTTTGTATAATTACAAGGATCAGACACTTTCAGAGCTAGAGATATGGCATAAAAGATTAGGGCACATAGGTGAAAGGACTCTCAAGCAAATGTGCAGGGATCAATGTGTACTTGGGATACCTAATGTATCCAAGCAACACATGATCTACAAATGTGGATCATGTCAATTTGGTAAGTCTCACAGATTACCCTACTCAAGGAAAGGTTTCATGCATGAAGACTACCTAGACTTGGTACACACAGATGTTTGGGGACCTAGCAAGGACCCTTCCATTTCTGGTTCAAGGTATTATGTGTCCTTCATTGATGACTATACCAGATGGACCATTTTATATTTTATGAAGCATAAAGATGAAGTGTTTAATTGTTTCAAGAGGTATCTTGCACTTGTTGAGAATCAAACAGGTAGAAGCTTGAAGAGGCTAAGGTCAGATGGTGGAGGAGAGTATTTCTCCAATGAGTTTGAAGATTTCTTGCAGGAAAGAGGCATCAAGAGGGAGATCACTACAAGGTACTCACCTGAACAAAATGGGGTAGCAGAAAGAAGGAATAGACTTATAGTGGAAACAGCTAGGTCTATGCTCAATGAAAAAAAGTTGCCAAATTACCTAGGGCAGAGAGTGTGTCCACTGCCACTTACCTCATCAATAGGTTGCCATCCAAATCACTTGATGGCATGACTCCATATGAAGCTTGGCATGGTAAGAGACCCTCTCTGGATCATTGCAAAATCTTTGGATGTATAGCATATGTGCATATTCCCTCACAGGTAAGAGGAAAGCTAGACCCAAAGACAGAGAAATGTATCTTCATTGGTTATGATTTGAATCAAAAGGGATACAGATTCTACAACCCCACAAACAAAGGGTTCAAGGTAAGCAGAGATGTCATATTTGATGAAAATGACTCATGGTATGAGAATGAATGCAGGAAAGTGAGTTTACCCTATGACATGGAGGAAGATTTTCCAAAGCTTACCAAGGAAGAGCCAACTCAGCAAGAAGACTCAAGCTCAGATGATGATACCATAAATCTTGAAGAGTTCAAAGCTTGGAAATCCAAAGGAAAGATGAAGATGAAGCAGTTGGAGGACAAGGCAGAAACTTCTACTCAAGCTATGAGAAGATCTCAGAGAGAGAAGAAGAAGCCTATCAGATTTGGGTATGACACATCACTTGTAACTAAACATTCTGTATCTTGCAAAAGACTTGTTGAATGAAGAACCAGGTACCTATGAAGAAGCAATTACAAAGCCAGAATGGAGAGAAGCCATGGATGAGGAGATAGAAGCCCTCAAAGAGAGTGATACTTGGGACTTGGTACCCAAGAAAGATTCTATGAAGGTAATAGGATCCAGATGGATCTACAAATTGAAGAAGAATTCAGATGGAACAATTAACAGGTACAAAGCTAGGTTGGTAGCCAAGGGTTTTGCACAAACCCAAGGCATTGATTATGAGGAGACATTTTCTCCTGTGGCCAAGATGCCAACTATCAGAGTTTGGTGAGTGTAGCTGCATCCAAGAATTGGAACATGTACCAATTGGATGTGAAGAATGCATTCCTAAATGGATGGATATCTGAAGAAGTCTACATGTCACAACCACCTGGCTATGAAGATCCAAGAAAGGTACATTATGTTTGTAAGTTGAAGAAAGCTCTGTATGGTTTGAAGCAGGCACCTAGAGCATGGAACTACAGATTGACCACTTACCTCCAAGATCAAGGATTTGTGATGAGCAAAGCAGACACTTCTCTATTCATAAAGAGAAGTAGTACAGAGGTAATCCTTTATGTGTCTATGTTGATGACATCATCATTACAGGTAATGATGTCAATGGGATTAGACACATCAAAGGACAGATGATGAAAGAATTCAAAATTAGTGATCTTGGATTACTAAAAATATTTTCTAGGACTTGAATTGATCTACACAAATTCAGGTATCTACATTACCCAAAAGAAGTATGTACAGGATATGGTCAAGAAGTTTGGGTTGCAGGATGCTAAGGTATCTACTACTCCAATGGAGGTTAACCAAAAGCTAAGTGCTCATGAAGGAGAAGAAATCAAAGACATTACAGGATACCAAAGTATGGTGGGTAGTTTGAACATGCTACCTTGACAAGAATTGACATAGCATATGGAGTAAGTGTGCTTAGTCAATTCATGCACAAACCAAGGGTACCTCACCTAGAGGCAGCAAAGAAGATCTTGAAGTACCTCAAGGGAACTCAAAGTCATGGTTTGTATTTTCCTTACACATCAGACATTGATATTAAAGTTTACTCAGATGCAGATTGGGCAGGATGCAAGGATGATAGGAGAAGCACCTCAGGTTATATTTATTTTGCAGGGGATAAGCCTATCTCTTGGTCAGCTAAGAAGCAACCTACAGTGGCATTGTCATCCACTGAAGCAGAGTATAGAGGACTTGCAAATGCTACTCAAGAAGCTATCTGGTTGAAGCTTCTATATACAGAGTTAGGTCTACTCACAAGACCACCTATCATATTTGGAGACAACACTAGCTCTCTTCATCTTGCAGCAAACCCAATTTATCATGCCAGAACTAAACACATAGAGGTTCATTACCACTATGTGAGAGAGAAATTGCTAAGTAAAGATATACAATTAACCTATGTTTCTACTAATATGCAATGTGCAGATTTACTTACAAAGGCATTGGATGGAAACAAGTTATGCAGGTTCAAATCTATGATTGGATTGCAGGAAGTGATTGAAGAATGAAAGAGAAGATTTAAGCCAAAGTGTTTGGCTTGAGGGGGAGCTGTTGGTGCAAGACAAGCCTACACACATTGGCTTGGACCCTTGGACTTATAGAAGATTAGCATGGACAAAGGATTATCTAGGCTTCACTTAAAGGAAGACTCATGTGAACATATGCTTATGTGTTCATATTCTTTTACCTCTTGTAAAAGACTAAGTGACTTATCATTTGTTTGTAATCACTTTAAGTCATCCACCTAACATTAGAGTTGTGGAAATTTGAATGTTGAGATGGAGAGAATATCTCCTACTTTTAGAGGAGAGATTCAAGGGAGCCTAAGTTTGAATTTCAAACTCAAATGATCTCAAGACTCCTATAAAAGATGAAGGAAAAAGTCGCGGGTAATACTCTCACTTCAGCTCACTCCGAGGCAAAATCTCATTGAATTCATTGTGTGTGAAGGTTACTCCATAGCCAACACCACAATACCTCATTTAGCTGTGCTTGGCAAGCTAATGAGATTGTACAAACACATATATCAATAGAAGTATATATTCATCATCTCTGTTTTGTCTGAGTCACCTACTCCAAGTCTGTCTACTTCATCAGGGCATTTCTCTGGATCTACTGAACTAAATCAAGTGTTCTATAGCTCATTGGAACCAGCTCAAAGTCTACTACAAGCATACAAAATTTCAAAGGATTCCATTCAGCCATTTGGGAGAAAATCGAGTCGAAGTTCACACTGGTATTTGTCTGCAGAGTTCCTGAGAAGTCGGGGGTGATTATAATTTTGCTAAACTTATTTCTCAGTGCATAGTTTATCAATTGAAGTGATTCCACTTGTGATTGGTAGCTTACTAAGGTACATTAATACTCCCAAAAGGAATTGTTCTAATTTTAAGTGTGCTGGACACACTGAGTAAAAGTCTGAGCAGGTATCACTACAGGAATAAAGTTTTGCTTGATTTTTGAAGTACAAAGTTATCTGTTTTGGTTTGATCATTACCCAAACCATTTCCAAAGTACATATATGGTTTATTTATGTCATTTGGAAGCTAAGCTAGTGTACTAAGTATATCTGAAGAGAAAAGAGGGCAGGTGTGAAGCAGGTTTTGCAGCACCAACTGATTTCCTGAGTGCATCCATCCATCACTCTCAACAATACATACACACATATGCACACACATATGCACACACATACATACACAAATACATACACATATACACACACATACATACACACATAGACACACACATACATACACACATATACACAAAAATACACACATATACACACATACACACACAAATATACACACATATACATTTACATATATACACACACATATGCACACACATACACACATATATACACATATACATACACATATACATACACATATACATACACATACGTACACATACATACACATATACACACTCATATACATATATATACACATATACACAGACATATACATACATACATATACACACACATATAAAACACATACATACACACATATACACATACACATACACACACACACACATATATACATACATATATACACATTCGCACACACATACATACACATATATACACACACATATACATACACATATACATACACACATATACACATATACACACACATACATACACACATATACACACACATACATAGACACATATACACACATACACATATGCATACACACATACACATGCACATATAGATACTTGCACATATACATACATACAAAAAGACACACACATATACACTCACATGCATACATACACATGCATACACACATAGGCTTACACACATACATACATACACACACATGCACATACATAGACACACATGCATACACACACATACATACACACATATGCACATATGCACACACAAATATACATATACATACACACACATAGAGACACACATACACATATACACACATAGAGAGACACATATACACACATACACACATGCATACACACAAACGTACACACATATACACATATATAAACACACATACACAAACACGCACACTAGACATACATATGCATTCGTACACATAGATATCTATACATACATCTATACACACACATATGCATGTGTACATACACACACATACACATACTATACATACATGTGCATACACACACATACATACATATGCATAAATAATGCACATGCATATGAATACATACATACCTACATGCATACACATATACACACCCACATACATGTACACACACATACATACACTTACGTACATACCTACATACACATACACACACATATACATACATACATATACATACACACATATACATACACCCATATACACACACATACACATACATATACACACATATATGCATACAAATATACACATACACATAGAGATACTTGCAGATACACATATAGATACACCACATTTCACACACAGAGATACATACATATACACACACATAGAGACACACGCATATACACACATACACATGCATACACAAAAACATACACACATACCTATATAAAAACACACATACACACACTACATATACATATCCAAACACACACATACACATGTATACACACACATACCTATGTATACACACATATACATACATAGACACACACTATACAGACATATGCATACACATGCATACACACACATACACATACACATATAGATACTTGCACATACACACATATACATACATACACATATAGATAGGCCCACATTACACACACGTAGATACACACATACACATACACACAGACATAGAGACACATGCATACACACATACACATGAAACACAAATGTACACACATATACATGAATAAAAAACACATATACATAAATAAAAACACACATATACTCACTACACATACTGTTGTCAGGATCTTGCTCACATGCATACATAGATTATGGATGCTGAAAACACACAGAAAAATAGACGCAACAAGAGACGAGACAGAACGCAGTATTGGGTGCAATCTCCCCCCATGCACTCTGTTTTGACAATCCACAGAGTGCATGTATTTATAGGACTTTTTTATTACGTCGAAAAGAGTGGTTACATGAGAGCGGCTTCAAAAAGCAAGCGTGAAACTAAAAGTTGGTAACTTTTACAGAAAGCCATTGCTTTGAATAACAGCAACGGTCTACAACGATCCTTATTCTAACCCTTACTTTTCTAACAATAGAACCTTCTACGCAGGTTTATTTACAAGCTAAATAATAATTATTCGGATTATTGATATCCGCCCTTTCATGCCTCGCACGCTCCTCAGGAACCTTCAGCTGCTATATCAGAAACATCAGACACACATTAATACATTAATATAATATAACACTTTAACAATGCATCGTTCATTAATATACAACATGCCTCTCAGTTGACAAGCAACTGACCTCAGTTGATAAAATAATTTAACACTTTAACAATTACAATGCATTGTTCAAGATATTCCATGTTACATTCCAACAATAACAATGCATTGTTCAACATATTCCATGTTACTGTTACAATCCAACAATGCATTGGCCAACATATTCCATGTTACAATCCAACAATGCATTGGCCAACATATTCCATGTTACAATCCAACAATGCATTGGCCAACATATTCCATGTTACAATCCAACAATGCATTGTTCAATATATTCCATAAGTTATAACATGCCCCTCAGTTGAAAAAGCAACTGACCTCAGTTGATAAAATAATAACATGGATGGCCAGTCACATGTTTCATCAGTGAATAAAAAAAATAGGCATGTGACATGTAAAATCACATGCATGGAAATGTTCATGGAGCTGGTACATGAATGTGTTTGTGTACGATAAGCAATGGCAACTTTTCATCCCAGTTAGTAGGATTATCTAATGAATAACAATGCAATAAATCAAGAATAGTACTGTTGGTACCCTCACTTTGTCCATTACTGCCAGGATGAAATGCAGAACTAAAATCTATTTTAGAACCAAAATGTTGAAATAAGGCAACCCAAAAATGATTACAAAATCTAACATCACGATCACATAACATTACTTTAGGAAATCCATGATGTGGGAAAATGCATTTAATGAACAATTTTGCAGCTTGATGTGCACGCAAAGTTT
>CM035430.1:74153408-74235908 GCA_020310875.1 Ceratopteris richardii | reverse complement strand
TTTTCGGTAATTCTTCTTCATCATCAATAGAATCAGCATGTAGAGTATTATCATCTTCATCAAGTAGATTATTATCGTTGTCATGTACAACGATTCTAATTTCTCTTTGAGATGTCGATAAACCAATATCGGATGATGAATCATCATCATGACTTTCTTCAATCTATGTAACAATAAAGTATTCAAACAATGTCCGACCTAGGTTGAACATGAATGACTTGCCACTAGGGATGAGCATCAAGGTTTTAATAAAAAAATGCTTGTTCAATATGCCTAGGAAGAATATATGGTTCTCTAGTCAATCGCCATTAGGGGAAAAAAAGAACCGTGCATGGCCCTTTAGATTAAGGAGTGATTAGTAATGGAGCAATCAGAAGAGGGTGGTGGCCATAGTCTATGCCCTATAAAATACTATGTTGAAGGGGGGAGAGGGGACATATTTCTCCCTTATTTAATGAGCTGCCTCTAGAGAGAGAAGGAATCTCATAACTTAGTTGTGCCCAAAAATTCAAAACTTCTAAAAAGTTAAAAAACTCATCGTAACACCTGAGAATTATTTTTTAGGGTCAAAAGTACCCTTTTTGACCCCAAATTCAAAATCTGCATGTTTGAGCTGAAAAAATGGCTTTTTTCAAAGATACTCAGAAAAGAGTTATTTCTCTCCTAAACCTCACATTTTCATACCCAAGTCCCAAAAAGCCATCTTTTCCCACATATGTTCACTCTCTACCATACTCCAACCTACTTGAATCTCATATCTCGAGTTACTATTGTAGCTTGAAGAACTTTAGCTTCAATGGCAACATCTAAAGCTGCTAGGCGACCGAAAGATGAAATCCTCGCATTAAGATGTCATTGGGTGTACATGCAACCCTCTAGAGTTGGGCTTCATCGAGTTAGAGATCATGGAAACTTGCCTTCATTGGAAGGGAAAGTTACTTGGCTTCAAGAAGCACAGAGACAATGGTATGGTTGCTATTGTACAACATATTTTTACAATGGAAACTATGAAACTTGATAACTCTAATAGAATGAGATATCCTCTGAACTGTAAGTATTACTCTACAATATTGTATGTTTTCTAGTGTTGAATATATTTTTGAACTATTTAGATATGGTTTTGTTTGTTTCAGATATATTTCCTTCTACTTTGGTGGAAGAGCAACCACTTCATAGTCTTACAGGTACTTTCTAGGCATTGCATGGAGATGTTGGTGCACTAGTCTTTCTAGAAATATCTCCTGCTCAACTTTACCATCATAGAGTTTTCTTTTCCACACATAGATATGTTGTACCCTCTACAATGAATGGTTTTGGAAGGTTAGAGAGAATTGAAGTACATTCTCTTCTTAGCTTCGAGTGGCCAAATCCTGATATATGGTCTGTATCATCTTTGAAGCACAAGATGGTAATTGATATACCTAACTCTTTTAAATTCACAAAAGTCTCTAGGTCTATAGGTTTGCACTTGTCTTTTCCCATCCATTGTTTTGTATATTTATTCCAAGGATTCTCATTCCAAGAGACTTCCACCATGTTCATGTATAAGATATCACATATGAACAAGTTGAAAGTTTGGGTCCTAGTCATTGTATCTCATGGTTTTTGCACTTTCAAGAACCTTGTTAAAAGTAGGACAAACAATTCATGTTAGATATTGTATATACCTTCTTACTTGCAATGGTAATTTCAAAATTTTGGAATGTCAAAAAGTCTATGTTCACTTCTTTGAAATGTGGTCGCTCATGTTTTTTGTTGTGTTATGTTTAGAAATTTGCTTTGAAGCAAAAAAATTCATATCCTTTGGTGTTTTGTGCATTATTTAGCCATTAGAAATACATTTTTTGAACCTTCACTATTTTATTATGTACTTTTTAAAAGTGGGCCCCAAATCACTTTAAGAACTTGAAAACTATTATAAAAATGGGTTCTATGTGCTAATTTCTCACATTTGCACTCACAAAGAGCTAGAAAGCACAAAATAGCCAATAGAATTCTTATATGCAAGCAATGGTTGCTAGCACTTCCACTTCCATCAAATCTCCTCGAGATCTATTCATGGAGCTTTTGGATACTGCATACTACAATGGTCGTATGGATTTGTATGACCTAGTCTGTAGAGTCGGTAATCTTGAAGGGACTCTAGCCATGAACTCCGATGTGTTGGAGGAGATTACAGATTTTTTGGAATTCTATATATTAAGATACACTATAGATATTCGATCATATGAGTGTAAATGGGTCCCATGTGACCAACTTTTGTATATTCATAAAGGAGATGAGGTGTTTGCAAAGCACCTAAAGTGTTTCATGGTTGTTGATGAGGATGGAGGGCACCTGTTATTGAAGATAAATGTACAAGCTCATTTTCATATGAGCCATGCTTGGATAAATTTACCAAATATAAAGATAAAGGAAAAGTGGAGGAAAAAAGGAAAAAATAATAAAAGAAAAAGTCTAGTCAAAGATCATGATGAGTAAGAGATACAATATCTTGCCTTGTAGTTAGTAGCATGTAGTGGAGAAAGTGGTGAGTTAAGAAGGAGGCACAAACTTCTTCACATGCTCATTGGTTATAAAGAGAAGTGGGAGCACATTCAAAACAAGGAGAGAAAGAGGCAAGAGCTCACAGTAGTCGGATCAGGCCATTTTGTCATTTTGGCTTCCCTTAGACTCCTTCCAGCCGTATGTCAGTTTGTACATAGCTTTGTTGCAGAGCTCATATCTCAGTGCATATGTAACCATTTTGTGCGTTTAAACATTCATTAGAAAGCTTATCTTGTATAATTTCTGCATAGCAAATATTGCTTTGAAAGATTATGTAGTTTGTGAGATATCAGTGAAAGAGTGAGGTCACGTTTTTCAGTATACCTGTGTAGATAGGAAGTCTATTTGGTTGGTTAAGTTTCCCAACCAAAACATATCCAAATTGCATGATTTCTGTCTTCTTCGAAAGCTCTTGGCATCTACCTTTAGTCTCCCAAATATCACATTGATATAATTTATATTCTGTGAGATATCTGTCAGATAGTAAAGTCTAGTTTTACAGTACTTATGTGTGCAGGTGGTCTATGTTGGTGAGTTGAGTTTCCTGATCAAAACTCATCCAAATTACTTGTTTTTTATCTTGTTGGAAATCTATTTGTGTCTACTTTCTCTGTACCAAATATCTTTCTCAAAGAATATATATTTAGAGAGTTATCAGACCGAGAGTGAAGCTCAGTTCTTTAGCATATGTGTGTGGACAAGTAATTCATCTTTGACAGTTGTGTTTCCTAACCAAAACTTGTCCAAATTAAGACATTTATAGCTTTTTAGAAAGCTCTTTCTGTCTACTTTGATTGACTAAAGTCTGAAGTCCATTTGAGTTTTGTATTGAGAGCAGCAAGCTATCTAAGATGCAGATGTTTGTCCAAGTGCTGGACATACAAGGGCTCACTACACACTTCCGCTGCGCATAGGAGAACTCATTCTCCACAGTTGGTATCAGAGCGAACTTGGTGCTGAAGCTTCATCATGAGAGCTGGGGTTGAAGCAAAGCAAAAGAGGAGCTACAAAACAAGAGGGAGCTTCACAAATGCAAGAGCAAAGGACTATAAGTATTCGAGGTAACTCTCAAAGTCTTTGATACTTCAATGGTTGACTTGGGTCAACAAGTAGAGAAGTTGGATAATGATACCTATCCTGTGTGGAGGTTTAGAATCACCAACTACCTAATGGACAAAGGCTTATGAGGTATTGTGAGCGGCGATGATGCTCAACCTCAAATCAATCAAGTTATGGCCACCGAAGTCCAAAGGAGGCAAGCAAAAGATTGGAAAGAGGAATAGGAGAGTCATGTTCCTCATTTCGCAAGTCATTACTAATGCCATGGTAGGTCATATTCAACATCTAGAGAAAGCTAAGGATGCTTGGGAGGCTCTTGAAATGATGTATTCAAAAAATACCAAAGCTAGGAAACTTCAAACTCAAGAATGAGTTGAACACAATCAAGAAAAGTTTGAGTCAATCCATAGCTGAATATATGTTGAAGATTAAGGAGCTAAGCAATGCTTTAGCTTCTATTGGCACAACAGTTGAAGACGAAGATCTTGTGTGTTATACTCTCAATGGCTTGAGAGAAGATGAAAGATGGAAGCCTTTTATAACTTCCATTATCTTGAAAGATGTATATCCAGGTTTTGAACAACTAATCCCTCATCTTGTCACAGAAGAGCTTAGCTTCGGTGGTCCCAAAGGAAAGGACATCCACAACCAAATGTTATATGCAGGTCGAGGTAAAGGAAGAAACTCAAGAGGAGGCTCAAGAGGAAAAGGAAGAGGTCACAACCACTCCAACTACAATCAAAACAATTTGGAAGACAACAAGGATGCATCAAATGCCAACACACAAGGAAGAGGTCGAGGTAGAAGTAGAGGAAGAGGTCGAAGCTCTTACAATTCTCATAAAGGTATAACATGCTATCATTGTGGTAAAGTAGGACACTATGCTAGTGATTGTTGGCTAAAGAATGGAAGACCAAATGGAGGCAATCAAAGGAACCAAAGAAACTATGCAAGCACCTCAAGTGAAGGAAGCAAGGACACACTACTTGCAATGAGACATGAGTATAGAAGCTCTTGTGAAGATGACAAAAAATGGTACATTGATTCAGGTTTGTAGTAACCATATGTCATGCCAAGGAAGTTTGTTCACT
The DNA here is from genome assembly GCA_020310875.1 of Ceratopteris richardii. Lineage (NCBI taxonomy): Eukaryota > Viridiplantae > Streptophyta > Polypodiopsida > Polypodiales > Pteridaceae > Ceratopteris > Ceratopteris richardii. The sequence continues at coordinate 74,231,211 of CM035430.1, read as the reverse complement.
AATCTATAGGTACCAAGTGGAAAAGGATGTGTTGAAACAGGTGATGATACTCAACACATGATTGAACACATTGGAGATATAAGGCTTGGAGATACAAGCAGAGCAAAGGTACTATCTAATGTTCTTCATGTTCCTACAATTTCAAAGAACTTGATTTCAGTAGGACAAATGGTAGAGAAGGGTTATCATGTCATATTCAATGAGAAGGGGTGCTTCATAAAGAATCCAAAAGAAGGCTTCAAGGTCATTGCTCGAGGTAGAAGAGAAGGAAGGATGTTCACTTTGGATGTCCAACATCCACATGGAAAGGTCATCTACATTCAATGTGGGAACAAGAAGATTTCAGAGCTGGACTTATGGCACAAAAGAATAGGACACATCAACATTCCAAAGCTGAAGGACATGAGCAAACATGAAGTGGTAAGAGGTCTTCCAAAATTAATAGCATTGGACTACATGAGTTATGTGAAGCTTGTTAACTAGGAAAGCAAACGAGGCAGCCATTCAAGAGGAGCAATTATGTGGCTCCAAATGTCTTGGACTTGATACATATGGATGTATGGGGACCAACCCAAGAGGCATCAATGGCTGGTAATAGATTTTTTGTCACCTTCATTGATGATCACTCAAGAAAGGTATGGATGTTTTGTATGAAGCAAAAATCAGAGGTGTTTTCTATATTCAAAAGATTCAAAGTTGAAGTTGAAAAGGAAATAGGAAGGTCTATCAAAACCTTAAGGTCTGATGGTGGAGGAGAATACTTCTCCAAAGAATTTTCAGATTTTCTACAAGAGAATGGGATCAAAAGGCAATTCACTTGTAGGTATACACCACAACAAAATGGAGTAGCTGAGAGGAAAAATAGGCAAATTGCTGAAATTGCAAGATGCATGCTCAACGAGATGAAGGTACCATTGTACTATTGGGCTGAAGCTACCACAACCGCCATTTACTTGATGAACAGGTGCACAACATCAGGAATACATCACTTGACCTGAAGAGGTATATTCAGGTAAGAAGCCTGATCTTACACACCTCAAAGTGTTTGGATGTGTTTGCTTTGTTCACATTCCACAAGAAGTTAGAACAAAGATGGAACCAAGGTCAGAAAAATGCATTTTCATCGGCTACTCGACGGAGCAAAAAGGATACAAGTGTTACAACCCTAGAACAAAGGAATTAAGAGTCTCGCGAGATGTGGTCTTTGATGAACTAAGACCATGGTATGAAGATAAAGGAAAGGAAAAGATTCTTGAAGAAGATTGTGATGATTATGCAGGAACAAATCAAAGAGAAGTTCAACCAAGCACAAAGCTTTCAGGTCCAGAGGCATGTACATCAAATGAAGAATGTTCAACATGGAGGGGGAGTCATTCTTTGTCTCCAAATTCAGCTCATAGTAGAGCTGAACAAGCAAGTGCTACTCCAAACAGTGAGGTAGATGCAAGTGAAGAAGAATATGAAGAGATAATCACTCCGATGGTAAAGTTGAATAGGTTAAAGAAGCAACTTTCTAAAGGCAATGAAAGAAGATCTTCAAGGACAAGGTATCCAACTCAAAGGTTGAGTTATGATAGTTTTAGGGCGACACATTTTGCATACATGATGCAGGTTATCAAAGACATAGAGCCTGAGACATATGAAGAAGCTTGCACACAAAAGGAATGGAAGCAAGCTATGAAAGAGGAGATCAAAGCTCTCAAAGATAATCACACATGGGAGCTAGTGCCAAAGAAAGAAGGTATGAAGATTGTTCCAAACGAATGGGTGTTTAAAGTAAGAGGAATGTTGATGGTTCACTAGGTAGATATAAAGCTATGTTGCAGAGCTCATATCTCAGTGCATATGTAACCATTTGTGCATTTAAACATTCATTGGAAATCTTATTGCGTATACTTTTTAATATGAAATATCTCTTTGAAAGCTTATGTACTTTGTCAGATATCAGTAAGAGAACCAGTATACCTATGTAGATAGGTAGTCTCTTTTGGTTGGTTAAGTTCCTGACCAAAACATATCCAAATTGCATGATTTTTATCTTATTGCAAAGCACCTAGTATCTACTTTCACTGTCCCAAATATCTCACTGATATCGTTTATATTCTGTGAGATATCTGTCAGATAGTAAAGTCCAGGTTTATAGTGTACTTATGTGTGCAGGTGGTCTATCTTGGTGAGTTGAATTTCTTGATCAAAACTCATGCAAATTACTTGTTTTTTATCTTTTTGGAAATCTATTTGTGTCTACTTTCTCTGTACCAAATATCTTTCTCAAAGGATATATATTCAGAGAGTTATCAATCCAAGAGTGAAGCTTAGTTCTTTAGCATATCTGTGTGGACAGGTAGTTCATCTTTGACAGTTGTTTTCCTAATCAAAACTTGTCCAAATTAAGTCATTTATAGCTTGTTGGAAAGCTCTCTTTGTCTACTTTGATTGACTAAAGTCTCAAGTCCATTTGAGTTTTTTATTGAGATCAGCAAGCTATCTAAGGTGCAGATATTTGTCCAAGTGCTGGACATACAAGGGCTCACTACACACTTCCGTTGCGCATAGGAGAACTCATTCTCCACACCTGTTAGATGACACAGTGCCCTTAATTAAACAATTAAATAAGAAGAGAAAGATGGGAAGAAAATATCTTTCCTATGTTGCAACAACAATCTTTTTTGTCAATGAGGAGCCCGAACCTACACCCATGGACCTACCCCATCTTGTCACTGGGGGTTTTGCACATGACAAAAGGAACCCCACACAGAAGCTCTCAACTTATTAGAAGAGATTCAAAAAATTCGCAGACAATTTCCACAAGGGATAGTGGAAAAATTAAAGGAAGCCAGTACACAGAATAGTCCACTCTCCAACTTAGAGCCGGTGGAACCCACTCTACGAGAGTTAGAGATGGAAATGTTTTCAGTGGTACTTTGCCACTTGTAGATTCAGTTGCAAACAACATTGCATTTGTGTGTGAAGAGATTTTTAGTAATGCCAATCAAAATGCCAGTGAAGAAGATTTGGCCACAACAAGGGAAAGAACTTTGGAGAAGATTTTAGCATCCCGCATTGTGGAGCAAAGTGGCATGGCTCACTCTTCCATTCCACTAGATGCAATGGGAAGAGGAGTGGATGAAGATAGGCTTCAAGATGTAAGTATCTAATGACATTTATGATTGTCTCATATTCATACAAGATGTAAGTATCTAATGAAATTTATGATTGTCTATGTGCAGGAAGCAATTGAAATGGATAAATTTGTACAAGGAGTTGTGGTGACCGTGTTTCCCGTGGCAGTGGCTCTTCCTTGGAATAATACATTGGGAAATTGCCAAAGGAAGATTTTGTTATAATCCAAAAGGACTTTTCCCCTCAAGGACACTTCATGACTTGGTATCTGAAGGCCTTGAGCAAACTTTTGTGCCTATCTACAATATTGCAAGGTACCAATTGTGTGATTCTGGTTAGGAAGTCCATTGCCCTTACTACCCTAGGAGTTAACTTAGAGGAAGAGATTTAGGTCTTGGATTGATAGACCCTCAGTTAATATCCCAATCAGTTTTGACTTACCAATTGCCATTGTCTTTTCAGAGAAGAAAAAATGTATTGAAGAGACTCAAGTCCAAGAGCCAATTGTAAAAATTTTATAGTACCATTTTTTTTTTCAATTTCCATGTACATTCAATCTATTGTGTCTTTATGTTTTTGACTATCTCATAAGTTTTGCATAGTTAAATCAGTCTTTTTCCAGTAGTTCTTTTAATTGTTGTTGCCCAAAATGCTCGTACTAGCCTACGAATGCAAAAAAAAGGGTCTTCCATAGAAACGGGGCATGGGTTCTACAAAAATTTTGCGGGGCCCATCCCCATGTTTCTATGGCACCCCCTTTTTTTTGCATTCCTAGGCAATTGCATGCACTAGTTGCCCAATATTGGAAGTCTATGTCCCTCAATTACAACCCTAAACTTGGGGAAATGTGGAAGACTCTTCTTATATGCAATAATTAGAGAATATCTAGACTCCTCTGGGTGCATATAAGCATGCAACAATTTATAAGTACATTTGAATGTTCATCAATATTTTTTATCTATTGGTCAGAGGGTTTGCATGAATTTTCACCCTATCTAAGGCAATTCGTATGCTTCAATGTGCATGGCATATGGTTTCATGGCCAAGAAATGCAAAAGATAGGCCTACCATAGAAACACGGGGATGCGCCCTATAAAAGTTTTGCAGGGCCCATCCTCGCATTTCTGTGGCAGGCCTTTTTCTTGCATTCCTAGGTCATTGCATGCATGAGTTGCCCAATATTGAAAGTCTATGCCCCTCAATTACATCCTAAACTTGTGGAAGTGTGGAAGACTCTTCTTATGTGCAATTGATTAGAGAATATCTAGAATCCTTTGGGTGCATATAAGCATGCAACAATTATAAGTACATTTGAATGTTTATCAAGATTTTTGCTCTATTGGTCAGAGGGTTTGCATGAATTGCACCCTATCTAAGGCAAATCGTATGCTACTAGAAAAAGACAGATTAAACTATGCAAATCTTATGAGATTGTGCAATGACTTCAAAGACATAGGAGAAAGAGACTTCAAGACATGTACACTAAGAGACAAATACTTAGGAGAGAAAATATAATAAGAAAAGTATTATACTAATCATATTGGGATAGAACAAAAGTTCTCCAAACAAGAGAGTACAAATATTAAGGGTTATTCCCTCTATTTCCTCTAGCTAGCTGCATATCTATAGGTTGTATTGTCACTCTCTTTGCATGGATAGCACACAGGTTAGAGTCCTCCAACATTGAGATAAGATACGCCTCTACAGCTTCTTCGAGGGCTTCAATGGCTATCGCTTGAATACAAAGTCGATCGCTATAGCTTTGGATCTCTTCCTTCACAATTGTTGCGAATGACCTTCGTGGAATAAGGAGCTCCATAGACTTTTGATAATGTTGAATCTCTACGAAGGCTATGGATTGTTTTCTGTGCCTTTGCGGTGCTCTTGCATTTGGGGGGATGTTGGGTTATGGTCGTTGTGGTCTACGACACGGTTGATAGTTCTTCTTTCTTCTTAAAGCATGCCTAGATGGTCCTACCTCATCATTTACTTGGTCTACCCAAACTTTGCTCTCTTTCTTCATTGGTGGTCTTTATCTTGTCGTATGGGGAGTGTCTTGCTTCCTTGTGTACTCGATGGTTCATAGGATATGATCATGGCTCCATGGTGGCTCGATAACACTTTGTTCATTCGAGGGAACTCGCTAAATTTGATGTTGTCTCCAATACAACTTGTCTCCATCCTCGTTGTTTGGGCCCTTCCCTTGAATGATGTCCTCTGTGGGGGCTCATCATCAGATATAGAAGGGGAATATTGTATTTCATGTGTTACATCTCTGTCTTGTTGTGAAGCTTCCTCCCCCCGTGATGGAATGTTGCCAGAGTGTGTCCCTACACCTGAGTCTCATCTAGAAGAGTGGCTTGTGGCTCGAAGCTTCTTGTGGGGTGTGATCGATGGTGGGCACTGAGTACCTTGCACATGGCTAGGGTAGATGACATGATCCTTTCTAGCAGTCTGCTTTGTGCATGCCATTCTCTTAGGATATAAAGTGATAAAATGAAGAAGGACACCTTTATTTATAGCTCTTATTTAAGAATTTTCCTTTTCACATTTAAATGGATAAAAATTAGTTTTAAAATATTAAAAGAATATTCACGAAAACATTGAAAGTTTATTTGAAGTGAAAGGAGTTATAAAAACCTTGAAAATTTTTTTGATAAAAAATAATGCATTTTAAGAGTTGGGAAACTATTTCCAAGCAGAACCCTCACAGAGTCTTTGTGCATGCCATTGGGCATGATGAAGAGGTCCTAGTGATGACATCCACTTCTCTCTTGCAATATCATGTTGTATCTTTCTTGTAATCTTTGCTATGCGTGACTCACATACTCGTTCCATTACATATTTTCTAATGAATGTGGTATGAAAAAACTAGTTGAACATTTCTTCTAAATAGTTTGATTGTAGTAGATCACCCCCATGATGAGATTACAAGGAAATTGAATTATCATATGTATTTATTCATCAACAATGTTAGATAGAATGAATAAGGCCTTGGATGGAGTGAAGCTAAGGAGGTGAAGCCATGATTGGACTTCATGAAATCTTAGAGGATTGATGACTCAAGCATCTTAGCCTTGAGGGGATCTATTGGAGTATATATCAAGCCTAAGTTCTTAGCCATATGTTTTGGACCTCACTGGTCTTGTGTCAAAGCATTATGTACACACATGTCTCATTTGACTGATTCCCAAGGTTGAAGAAAGATATTAATTTTGACAAAAGTAAAAGGGTGGCTTGAAGGAGAATGTCATGGATGTATTGAGATCCAAAATACATGAACTTATTTGAATTCAAATTTCAAAAGTAACTCTTGAAAGCATAAAAGAATCTTAGGTAGATTCAACAAACATTCATTTGAAAAAGTGTATATATAGACACTACTCATTTAGTCACGGTAAGAGGAGCTGGAGATCACACTCATTAGAGTGGACATCGTGCTTATTGCAAAACACATGGAGTCCTCTAACATTTGTATATATGATATCTCACTTAGCAATACATCTCATTGAGTTTCATGATCTACATTGTTCATTGTCCCCTGTTTCAGTACATTGCTCTAAGTCTATCCTCTTATCTGAGTCATTGCACCATGTATATGGTCTTAGTGTCTTGTTTATCAATTGTATTATTGAGTTAGGACACTTTTCAGTAGGCCTGTAAATTTTTACCATCATTGGATTTGTTTGCACTGAGATGTCTTCAAATCATTGTGACTTTGTGTGCATCTTCCTCTACCTTAAAAGTCTAGATCACCCCCTTGACTTTTCATACATATTTCTCTTAGCATCATCCTTCTAAATTTAAGAAAAACCTTATTATACTTCACTTTTAGCCTTGGTGTACAAGGTCCTATATGCTAGCAAGGCAAAATCAAGAGTGGCAAGAAGGGAAAAGGAGGAAAAAGCAAGTGGAAGAAGTCCAAAGGAGAAGATTCAAATTCAAAAGGAGATAGCAAGGCATCATCTTCAAGGAAGGGCAAGAATGGCAGTGAACCTTTTCCCTATACATGGGCACTTTTTACACTAGTGCTGGCTAGAGGTTTTTTTCCCATGTTACCACATACTTGATACTCTCATATGTGGTGGTACTTTGTACTTAGGGATATTATTCAGCTCTTACTTTAGTTCAGTTCATCGTCAATAGAGAGAGCTATTCTAGCCATTCTCTTCTCCGTGTGTCTTGCTATGTTTGTGATCCTTGTGTGTGCTTCTCGTGTGTCTCTCCCACTTCTACACACACCGAGCAGTGGTATCCGAGCAGGTTCAGCTCCTACTTAAGTTTTAGTTTTTTGTGTCACAGCACGCATGCACTTTTAACACTGCAAATCGACTTTGGAGCATAGAACAGTGAATTTCAGCAGCCAAGAAACATTTCCACCAATTGCACTAGGGTTTTACCCCCATTTCAAAGCCATTCGTGCAGTCAAAATCACCATGAGAGTGAGGGTTTGTGAGTTAAAATTTTAGCATTCATTTTAGCTTTCGTCAAAGTAAATATTTTATCACATTCTTGTTCTTTTATGAAATGGCGGGTAGCAATGACTTGTTTGGCATGCTTCAAGCTGAAGATAACCTTGATGGGACAAACTATCCGATGTGGTCTTACATGAAGAAGCATGTTCTTGTTGCTAAACAACGTTGGAACATAGTGGTAGATGTAGATCGAAGACCTGCAGGTTCTTCTACTTCACAGTCTACTGTCACGGATGGAGCTTCTTCTTCGAGTACATTGGTATCTCCTTCTCCACCTACACATGAGTAGCTTAGATGGGATCGAAAAGATGCTCAAGTTCATGCTTTGATTGCGTTTCCGTGAAGCTTCATATAGTTCCACACATTCGGTCATGTTCTACATCATGACAGGCATGGGACACTCTTCCTTCTTTGTATACCATGTGTAATGAAGCACGTGTTGCATACTTGAGGAAGCAACTTGAGGATGTATGTATGGCTGAAAATGAGTCAGTGGATGTGTATGTGACACGCATCAAGGACTTGAAAGAGGAATTGGCAAACATAGATGAGATTATTCCACATGCATCACTCATTTCTACATTGCTGAAAAGATTACCGGAATCTTTCCAAAGTTTCGCCACTACACTTCATTTTGTTGCAAAAGGGAATCCTAATATGTATGCATTTGATGAGGTTGTGTCTCTTCTTTTGCAAGAAGAGCAATCTTGAGTGAATAGGAGTGGTTTGATTGAGAGAACGCAAGCACTTGCTATCTCACAAAAGGGGAGAACCAAGTATGGTTGAGCTTTGGGTTCATCAAAACCAAAGCCTCAAACTTCCTCTTCCACTCATTCCTCTAATGATGGTGATTTGCGAAAGAAGAAGAGATGCAAATATTGTCGAAAGGCTGGTCATACTATTGATGAGTGTAGAAAGCTTGCTTAAAGCAATGAAAAGAAGAAGGAATCCGGCATGTCTATTGCTGAAAATTCAGCAAATGCAAAGAATGATGAAGCTAACATGGTTGAAGATTTTTGGGCATGTGTTGTTACATGTCATTATGATGTATCTTTGCATTCTAATGTATGGTTGTGAGTGAGGCTGATTCGGATTGGTTCTTTGATAGTGGTGCTTCAAAGCACATAACATCATGCAAAGCATTTTTTGCCTCTTTGAAAGATGCATCCAAACAAGGACATGTAGTGTGTGCAAACAATTCCCCTTATCCTATCATTGGAGTATGAGAAATTGAGCTTACAGCTACAAATGGAGGTGTGAGTCTCTTGAAAATGCATTGTATGTGCCCGGTATTAAGAAGAACTTAATTTTAGTTCTGTTGATTGCGAAAGCTGTACTTCATGTACACTTTGTTGATGATAAGTGTATGGTTCATGGTTTCAGCAACGGTGATGTTATCGTGATGTCCGGTACATTATGTAATGGTTTGTATCGCATGGATACATACAAGAGGGCTGCCTCGAATGCCTTGGTTGCTCATACTTCTTCCATGGCTGAAATGGAGCTTTGGCATGCTCGTTTTGGTCACTTGAGCTTCAATAGTTTGCTTTACTTGCAAAAGAACGACATGGTTATTGGTTTGCCTACACTTGAATCCATTGAAAAGCATGCATGTGAAGGTTGCATTCTTGCAAAAGTGCATCGTGCTTCTTTTCCAAAAGATAGTCATACACACACTACAAGACTTGTTCATAGTGATGTATGTGGTCCCATCAGGAATCCATCTTTTGGGAAGCATGTATATTTTCTTACCTTCATTGATGATGCTACTCGGCATACATGGGTGTATCCTATGAAAGCAAAGAATGAGGTATTTTCTTGCTTCAAAGCATTTTTAGCTATGGTTGAAAATTTTTCTTCACAAAAGCTTTTGATCTACGCACGGATCGTGGTGGTGAATACATGTCACATGAGTTTAATGCTTTTCTTCTTGAAAGAGGTATTTCACACCAATGTATGGTGCCATATACACCTCGGCAAAATGATGTTGCGGAGCATAAAAATAGAACTCTACTTGAAATAGCACGATGTATGGTTAAAGGAAAGCATCTTCCTGATAAGTTTTGGATGGAAGTGGTCATGTGTGCAAACTATGTGTTGAATTGCTGCCCTACAAAAGCATTGAGAGTCATCACTCCTTATGAGGCTTGGAATGGTCATAAGCCTATGGTTAGTCATATGCGTGTGTTTGGTTGTTTGGCATATGCTCTTGTGCCATCACAACAACATCATAGACTTCATGACAAGGCAAAGAAATGTATATTTGTTGGTTAAAGTGCTGAAAGTAAGGGATATCCTTTGTACCATCCATTGACAAACACAATTATTATGAGTTGAGATGTGGTATTTGCTGTAAATTTAGTTTTCCCTCCACTTGAATGCAAAAAACATCCAACAGTTAACTCACAAGATATGTTCGATACACTCATGCCTTTGTTCCAAAATGGTGCGCTTGACTATGTCCATGTAGATTAGCCAACTGAGGCTCAAAGGGCTGAAAAATTCCAGCAAAATAGTGTTGAAGATGCAAAGAATTTCCAGCCAAACGTTGCTAAAATTTTTCAGCCAAAAATTATCAAAATTGCTAGAAATTTCCAGCCACATATGGATGAACATTTGCAACAAAATATGGCTAAAAATGAGCATGAAATTCAGCCCACGCATGATGTACATATTGAAGATGTTTTAGATAATGTATGGATGTCTATCAAGAGTGCACAAACTATGCCAAAGTGGGTGAAACAAACTTTGCAGGACAACAAATTGAGTGCACCTTTACTTGGTAGAACAAGATCAAGCTCTCACCATGCATCAAGTAATTTTGTGGATTATTCTCTTATTGCTACATCATGTAATGAAGAGCCACTTTCTTTTGAAGATGCATGAGATGATCCACAATGGATGAGTGCTATGCAATCAGAAATGGATTCCATACATTGGAATGGTACTTGGGAGTGATGTGAATTGCCAAAAGCAAATAATGTCATTGGTACAAAGTGGGTTTACAAGATTAAGAGAAAAACTGATGGTAGCATTGATCGCTACAAAGCTAGATTGGTTGCCAAAGGATATGTGCAACAATATGGCATTGACTATGAGGAAACTTTTTCACCTTCTTCACGCATGACTACCATTCATACCATGGTTGCATTGGCTGCCCATCAAGGTTGGAAAGTGCATCAATTGGAAATAAAAACAGCCTTCTTGAATGGTGATTTGTAAGAAGAGGTCTATGTGAAGCAACCTCCTAGATTTTCTATGAAAGGGAAAGAGCATATGGTTTGTCGCTTGCATAAAGCCTTGTATGGTATCAAGCAAGCTCCATGTGCATGGTATGACAAAATACATGAGCACTTGATTGCTCTTGGCTTCACATGTAGTCCGATTGAAATCACACTCTATGTACGCAAAAATGGGACTGATCTTATAGTGCATGTTCTTTATGTCGATGACATACTCTTGACTAGGTCATGTGATGCAAAACTTGACATTCTTATGGCTGATTTGCAGCATACTTTTGATGTCACTTATCTTGGTCTTTTGAGCGACTATCTTGGCATCGAGTTTGTATCCGTTGAGGTGGGAATTGTTATGCATCAAGCAAAGTATGTTGAAAAACTACTTCAGCGTTTTGACTTTGAGGATTGTAAGCCAGTTTCCACACCTGTTGAGACAGAATTCAGGTTCTCAGATGAGGATTCCAGTGATGGATTTGACACTTCTCTTTATCAGCAAGTAGTGGGATATCTTATATATGCATACAACACAAGTTCAGATATACAGTATGCAGTTTCCTAGTTGAGTAGATTCATGCATAGCCCTGGGACTAAGCATTGGCAAGCGGTAAAATGTGTGTTTAGATATCTCAGAGGCATTTTGAGCTTAGGTCTCTTTTATGGCAGAGATGTTCAGCCATGCTTGCATGCTTTTACAGATAGTGATTGGGCTGGTTGTCATGATACTCACATGTCCACTAGTGGTAATTGCTTTTTCCTTGGAGACTCATGCATATCTTGGTTGAGTGAGAAGCAACCTATAGTTGTGACATCGAGTTGTGAAACTAAGTACAGGACAGTTTTCACAGCTACACTGGAGTGTATATGGCTGAGACACCTATTGATGGATCTTTGCATGGAGATTGATGCTGCTACACATATTCTCACTGATAGTCAGAGTGCTTTGGCTGTTGCACAAAACCCAATGTTTCATGCATGGACCAAATATATTGAGGTGCATTATCACTATGTGAGATAGAGCCTTCATGCAAGAGATATTGATTTGGTATATGTGCCTACACAAGATAATGTGGCAGACATATTCACCAAAGCTCTTCCACGGGAAAAGTTTGAAGTTTTTCACAAAGCTTTAGGCTTATTACCTTGTGGGGGCTGATCTGTCACTCCCTGTATGTGTTCCCATCATTCGCTCCAAGGGGGTTTGTTACACTTATGTGTTTCTCAAGTAGCTTTGATGTGAACCTTTTCCCTATACATGGGCACTTTTTACTCAGCTCTTACTTCAATTCAGTTCATTGTCAATAGAGAGAGCTACTCTAGCCATGGTCTTCTCTGTGTGTCTTGCTGTGTTTATGCTCCATGTGTGTGCTTCTCGTATGTCTCTCGCACTTCTACACACACCCAACAAGTTACCATTATCTTATTCGATTAAGGCTGTGAATATAGCTTTTTACTCGATAAAAAATGTTCCAAAAGGTGGTGTGCACAACTTGACTCCACATGAAGTCTATTATGGCAAGAAACCAACCATGGAGCACCTCAAGGTTTTTGGATGTGTATGCTTTGTTCATGTTCCTAGTGAAGTGAGAACAAAGTTAGAGCCCAAGGTGAGAGATGTGTGTTCATTGGCTACTCAAATGAGCAAAAAGGCTATAGGTCTAGATTTTCTCTCAAAGAAGCTATATGTGTCAAGAGATGTTGTGTTTGATGAGTCAAGTTCATGGTATGGTGACAAGGGCAACGCAAAGTTGGATGAAGAATCGAGAGGATTATGTTGACTTTGATGTGAAGATTCAACCTCAAGACTCAATTAGAATTAGTGTACCAAAGGCTTCTATATCTAAGGTACACTCATATGATCACTCTTACACTTATGATTATGAAAGATCGTCCCCTACTTTAAAGTGTAGATGGTTGCAAGACACAAACTATGATACTAGGGAAGCTCAAGAGGAGTCAAAAGAGGAAGAGCTTGAGGAGGTCATTACTACTAATGTAAAGCTCAATAGACTCAAGAAGCAATATCCCAATGGTTAAGAGAGGAGGTCTACAAGGAAGAAGGCACCCTGACAGAGGTATACATATGGTTCTTTCATGGCAAAGCACTATGCATACATGATGAATGTCATTGTAGATCAAGAACCACATTCTTATGAGGAGGCAAAGACCAAACTAGACTAGAGGAAGGCTATGTATGAAGATTTCAAAGATCTTAAGGAGAAAAACACTTGTGAACTAGTACCCAAGAAGTAGAATGCATGAGGATAGTCCAAAACAGGTGGGTGTAAAAGGCCAAGAGGAATGCAGATGGCAGCTTGGCAATGTACAAGGCTAGACTAGTAACCAACGGCTTCACACAGTGATTGAGCTATGGAGTGAGCTCTCAAATCACTTAGGGTCCCATTGTATTGCTCTCCAAAATGGGGATCCCTACACGCGAGTCTTTTGAACTATTTTTATAGTTGAGTTTGGAGCCAAGCTTTGAATTCAAAATTCAAATTCTCACCAAAAAGTGAGTCCTAAACTATAGGATATATTCTCTCATCAATCATCTACCAAATAACTTGAGATTTGATGTTTCCTAACTCCACATGGAAGTTTGGCACTTTTACAAAGGTAAAAGGTAACTGATTTTACAAGGGATTGATCATATATGAATATATGAGATATATGCTAATTATCCAAGTATGTGGGCTTGGATTCTCTTGCACCAACAATAGGGACAGTATGGAAGGAGATGCAAAAGCAAGGTATTTTTCTTCATCATTAGCTACAATGAATGGAATGAAGGAACCTTGTAGAGCTTGTATCATGGGAAATCCCCATAGAGAGACATTCCCACAAGAAGAAAGAGTAGGTTAAAATATCCTCTAGTTTTGTTATTTGCTAACTTTTGCCGTAAGGTTTCTATAGCGGCCTTGGGAGGAACTTCCTACATTTTCATCATCGAGAACTATAGAAAGAAGATGTGGATCTGCTTTCTTCATGATAAGGGTCAATCTTTTGGTAAGATTAAAGATCAGAAGCTTGGAATAGGAGGTGGTGGCAAGCTCAAATTAGAGGAGTGGGAAGGCTTTTGCAAGAGCAAAGGGATAAAGTGTGAAGATCAATGACACCTTACACATCACAACATGATGGCATTATGTAATGCAAGAGTCACACCATTGTTGAGATAGCAATGTGTATGAGGGAAGGCCTAAGCTTTTCATATCAAATAAAAAAGATTCATCATGAAGTCTACATTGGTAAGAATCCATGAGTCTCACACTTTAGAATCTTTGAGAGTGTGTGATATGCTCTTTGCCCAGGTCAAAGAAAGAACATGTTGGAAGTGAAAAGCAAGAGATGCATCTTCTTAGGTCATAATGAAAATCAAAGGGATTTCATATTGTCTGATCATGAGGCAAAGAAGATCAAAGGGATTCATGATGGGGTGTCTATGGAGCACCCACATGTAGTGGAGGAAAACAAAGGAGCTTGCAATTTATCATCAAGCAAAGGAATAATTCACTATGTACCTAGCCCAAGAATCATCCCTACCTATGAACAAGAGAGAGCATCATCATCAAATGATGAGAAGAGATTGTACCAACCTAAAATCACCCAAATAGACTAGTTGTCACTGCAATAGGTGACAAAGATGCTATATGGTGAGAGTAATCCTATGCCAAAAACTATTGAAGAGAAAGTAGAGGACCAAGGGGATCACATGGAATAGAGGAGACAAGTGGGCTTCTACTCGCATAGTCAATATAGCAATGGTGGTTGTGATTATGAAGGAATAAATGACACCAATAATTGAAGATGAAGCACTTGTACATCTAACATGGAAGGAAGTTATGCAAGCCAATTGTGACAACTTAATGAAGAATGAAGTATGGGAGGTCACTAGCACGAAGTGGGTATGGTAGGAGAAGAACATGATAGAAGGAATCTTGGAATGCTATTAAGACACATTGGTAGCACAAAGACTTTCACTAGTGAACGGCTTTGATTTTCAAGACTCTTTTGCTCTAATGAACACTATTTGCACCCTACTAATGCCATCAGCTTAGATGAAATTGAAAGTTTTTTTCGTTAGATGTCAAATCAAAACTTTTGAATGTTGTCCTCAAGGAGGAGGTACATGTGTCTCTGCCATCACGGTTTGAGGCTCCACAATCATAGAGCACATTATGTAAATTGAAGAAGGCATTCTATGTTATTAAACAAGCCCTAAGATCATTGTAATAGTAGATAGACATTGGGAGCTACATGAAGGTGTTTGGAAGTCTTATCTACTTATGGAATACCATACAAGATATCAAATTTGTAGTTAGAATTTTGACAAGGCAGCTTGGGAATAGACCTCATGAATGACATTCAAGAGTTGGCAAGCAAGTACACTTGAAAAGGATGTTGGGAATAGCATGATATCCAATCAAGAAGAATGTAGGACGCATTGTCATCAACGTTCTTACAAAGGATCTAATTCACATAGATCTTGGAAGACTTGGCATTGGGCCAAGAAGGTAGTTCACCTTTGGGTGGACATTGAGGGGGGATATTACACATGGTCAATGCTTCACCCTCATGGAAGACATGCCAAGAAGGTATTTCACCTATGGGTGGATATTTAGGGGGGTGTTAGATATTCTCAATGCTTCACCCTTATGTAGCACCACCATTATTCCATGGGACTCTATTTTGTAAGGCCCCCGTTATGAGGAGAAGCCATGTAAGAGTATACATTGGTATTTTCTTGACTTTGAGGTCAGACAAAGTAGTTAGGAAGGTTATTTCTAAGCCATTGGATTTGGGATTGATCATATGTGAGGATCAACTTAAATCAAGGGCTAGAACAAAAGAAACTTTCTTTACTTGGAAAAGGGTATATTTTATGTGGGCAATTAGATCTAGACTTGATTCTAAGTGTGGATTAAGCAAGGTGAAGGGTTGCAAACAAATGGTTGATGATCCTACCTTTCTACCATTTGATTTATCCCATAATTGAATGGTGGAGATTATGTTTGGCATGGATCATGCTTAAAGACCCTAGAATATGGGTAAGCTGACTTAGGCTTGGAGGACCTTAGAAGGATGGTTCCCTCCCCATGTAGGATCAGAGTTTGTTGTGTTTGGATTCATTAGGGTATCCATATTCTTAGTTACCCATTGTGTTACCTTGTAGCCCTTCACCTAGCTTCTATTTAGATCATCATCTAGGCTCCATATAGTGAGTGCATGGGTGGTTATAACCACCTATATCTTGTTTAGTGTTTGAGTCATGCTGTATTAGATTTTTGAGTTTGAGTTGAATTGAGTTCAGTTCATTCTACTCATCTTGAGTCCAATTTCCATTGTAACCATATCTCTTGTGTTATTCCCATGAATACCAATATCTCTCCTTCTCTCTACCTTGATCCTATATATGTGTTGGTAACCTCTACATGATATTGGAGTTGCACCACTAACCCACCACTTATTCATCATTCATTCTGTAAAATGCCAACTATAATGTGAGCTCTTAGTAAAACTCCGAGTACTTCTTCCATAAATTGAAGGCTTTCTCTACATTGAAAGTACTCAAAAGTTATCTGTTTTGACATGGACTTTTGAGATTCATGTTACACATGTTCATATGTGTTTGTAAGCCGTTCAGAAAGCAATGTCTACATAGTGCATCACTTGCATCGATGTCATTAGTGGCATTAATACTCTGCTACATACATATATAATGCCGAAATAGAGCTTCCATACACATAGGTTTGTTTTCATTTTTTTTCTTCAAGCATGTTCATAGGAAGCCTAATCTCCCTAAGCTTGAATATATTGAAAGAAAATTTGTATTAGTGAAGGGTATAGTACCTAGGGGACCCCTCGTATCCCACAAAGTAGTGGTTAGAATATCGAAGCATCACAAGGATAGGGCTATCCGAAGACACCTCATTTGAATGGCCCAAATGCTTGAGAAGGGTAGGCTACCCAGACTCACCCAAGCATGTGTTACAACCCCTAAAGGCTGAATGCACAACCTTAGCCTCAAGAGGTGAGTTCCCAAACAACTCGTCTAAGACGCATGGACATATGTATACATCATTAATGCTTGTTCTACATGCACTCACAAACACGTTAAGACATGTCTCACGGTCAACATAGGTAGGAGGAAAGTCGTGCATATGTTTAAAGGTTTAAAAGTACAACATACATGTTTTAATTTTATACCTTTTTTTTTTATAAAAACAAGTTCGGCCTTAGTCTAATCTCCCGGACTTTAATTAAAATAAAGAAGAAAAGTTACAAATGAATGGGACTAGTGCCCATGGGACCCCCCAAATCCCACAATGCAAGGGAGGAGTATGGCAAGCTAGAGGGCATTAAAAAGGCGGATAAATCTATTATCACCCTTATGTGGGACCCACTTGGGTTTCAACTTGTTGTTTTCAAGGAGATAAATACAGTGATGTCTAAACGGTGAGGATCTCTTATCTCAGGATTCTTTTACCTAGAAGAAACAAGGATTTCTCGATCGACCATTCCTTAGGAGTTTGGCCAAAATTGACAGCACATCGCTCCTTCCAAATCTTCCAAAGAGTCTCACCCCTGATGGCATTCCACAGCCTTGATGAGAAGCCGACCGACTCACCCAACTGCACCTGTTGCCAATTGATTTGGTTCGTGAGTCTCAATACCCGGGTCACTTGGCGCCAGATAACACGGGACTTGGGGCAATCGAAGGTGAGCTAAATCTTCGATGCATCGATGGCAATGCTTGCACCATGGCGGCATACCACAAATTTTGTTAGCCCTTGCACTGGACGAGATACCTTTATGCAAGATCTGCCACATGAGAACGGACTTTTTCATCTCAATTAGGGGGTGCCAAATAGACATGAACTTTAGTTCCCATCGAAGTTTGGTCCAAGAAAGGCACCATCTCTTGTTAAGAGTATGATGAATATCTAAGTTCTTTTTGAAGTTGGGTATTCTGGATATTTTCTTACCATTGCTCCATTTGAGGCCCTCTAGGCAAGGAAGATCCTGACCGTAGAGAAGGCGGATAGTTGAGCGGTCCCATGCTAAACACCTGCCTTGAAGAAGAGTCCATTGCTCGAGGGTAACTCTAAGTCTCGGGTCCAAGTCTTCGAACCTAACCCACTCGTTGGTCTCTTGTTTCTAGAGTTTTTTCCACTGTTTGAACCTCTTGTTCCATAATTGCTTTGCAATTTGGAGGTTCCAAGACTTCACCGTTGTCGAGAAGAAGGAGGTCGGGCAGGAAGCCGGCACTGGTGTTGGATCAAGCCCCACTGGCGTGCACCCGTTCTCGCTGTCCTGCGAGCGGTGTCTGCGCACTGGGCGCCTCACCTAGACTCTCCGAAGTGTATGCGATCCTCGTAGGGCCCCCTGCCCCTCGGAAGTGACGAGACAAACGTGCGTACGCGTGAGACCGTAGGCATCGGGAAAGAGATAATCGGATAGAGCGGTGATACACGGGATGCAGACGAAGCTCAATGATACGATGAAAATCTGAGTGATACAAACATGCCCGCTACAGTGCGGGTCAATGGTACAATAAAAATCTACTGTAGTGCGGAACAGGTAAATACAAATAAATTCTGCCGCTAAGTGCGGATCTGCCGGATATAAACTAGGCCTCTCGCTACAGTGCAAAAAGTCGCCCTTCGTGTCTAGTCAGCCTTCAGAACCTTTGCGGATAGGTCTTTTCTTCCAATCTTTGGTCCAAGTTTTACTTCAGGTCTTCTCTTTACTTCATATATCCACAATAGCCTCCAATCACGCAGTAACCTAGAGAGTAGCCGCACAAGGAAGATCCACGAGGTGTACTCTTTTCTTTAGTCTTCAATCTTCAATTCTTTACTTCATATAATCCTCTGATATCATCAATCGCTCGAACCTGGAGAATAGATGCACCAAGAAGATCCACGAGAAGTATAATCTTCACTTCATATAATCTCTGAAATCAGCAACCGTAACCGGAACCACCTAGACCTAGAGAGTAGATGCACCAAGAAGATCCACGAGGAAAGGCAAATGAGGCTTGGCCCTCTATTTATAGGCTCCCCTGCCCTTCTCTCCTTGGGACTATTCTCTAGAAGTTTCCAATCTCCCTACTCAACTTTCCAATTTGAGACGACCATGCATATTCACTTACTATTCTTGGAAAATCCCATTTCTTAATTAATTAATTTTATATATATATATATATATATATATATATATATATATATATATATATATATATATATATATATATATATATATATATATATATATATATATATATATATATATATATATATATATATATATATATTCCTTTTTTATTTTACTTTTGGTTTCACACTGTATATACAAATTAATTAATCTAAGGGTTTGACCTAGGATAAATACCGATTTCAAGGATCTAAGCTAGGGATTTTGGTTGGGTAAATTGGGGGTTTACTCACAATTAACTCAAGCTCCTCAATTTAATGGTTTATTTATAGTTTGGACCTAAACTTCAAGGGTTTCCAAGGGTTCAAGTCCGGTTTTTCTAGGATAAACCCGCATGTTTTCAGGGGTTTCTAAGGGTCAAACCTATGGGTTTATGGATTCAAAAGCTAGCATCATGGGTATTTACAAATATACAAGCCTAATCACCAAGAATCACACGGTTCCGCATCTTCCAGTCAATCAAATTGACCAAAACATGTACAATTTCTACCACTTTCTTAGTGAAAACACCATACAAAACTCGTAAAACAATGAACTTTGAAAAAAAATCAATGCACAGTCCCTGCAGGATTTCGTCCCAACATTTGCCCCCGCTAAACCTGCACATCGTCCTGATGGGCCAACCTGCAAGATCCAACAGAAGCGTATCAGTGTTCTTTTGAAAAATCTTTTTACTTTTTATGTTTTTCTTTTCAAAAATCAAAGCGTGAATTCATGGAGTTCATACAATTCTATAAAGATTAGTACCAATTTTAGAAAATTAAGTAGATTAAAGCTTCACAAACATCATACTATGTTTCAGCGTTTGCAATCCGACAAGTAATCACATGAATAAACCGTTGGCTTTCTAGATCTTCTGTTCGTTCAACTGGTTCAGATCCAACTGCTCATTCTAAGTACTAGCATATACTTATGTTTCTACTAGCTCTGTTTGTAGAATATACCTCAATTCCCACTATTTATCTCCTACTGTCCAACTCTCCATTAGATCTCTTTTCTTTTCTTTTTCTTTTTTATTTTTCTTTTTCTCTTCTCTTTTTCTTTCTCAGGTCAGCATTTTTCTTTTTACTTTTAATTTCACAAATCGGCCTATGTCGAAATCGGGTGCGACTCATGGACTTGTCCACCCAACCAAGTTTATCCCACCTGTCTGCCGACTCGACATAGCGCACGACATGCACAACATCAACCCTACATGAAATCGACGTCAGCTTGTGGCTCTGACTACCCGGCCAGAGTAACTCCACCCGCCTACCAATCCATGCAGGCGCATGACTACAAATAGGTCAGGCCTACAACGAAACTAGCTACGGCTCGTGGCCTTGGTCACCCGACCAAGGTGGTTCCACCTGCCTACTAGCCCATCGTAGCACACTAACAACATGCACTCACATATAAGCTGGCATGAGTATGAAGGTTTTTCATAAATCATGATCCATATGGTGTCGGGAAGAAGGAGGTCAAGCGAACGGGAAGAACAAGTGCGGGGTTGGATCAGGTCCTCTCTGGTGTGCACCATTCCCGTTGTCTGGCGAGCGGCGTCTGCACGCTACGTGCCTCGCCCTCTCACTCTCTGGTGTGTGGCGATCCTCGTAGGGCCGTGCCCCTCGGAAGTGACGAGACGTGCATGCATACGCGTGAGACTGTAGGCGTCGAGAGCGAGAAAATCTAAGTACAGCGGTAAAACACTGAAGTTGATGATACAATGTAAATGTAGCTGAGGTCATCCAATAAAAAGTGAATGATACAGTGATGCCCGCTACAGTGCGGGTCGGTGATACAAAAATCCGCTACATTGCGGAACAAGTGAATACAAGTGTATGCCGCCGCTAAAGTGCGGATCGGCCGGATATGACGTAGGTCTCCCGCTACAGTGCAGGAAGTCGCCCTCGTGTCTCGACAATCTTCAGAACCTTTGCGGATAGATCTTTACTTCCAATCTTCGGTCCAAGCTTTACTCTAAAACTCCTCAGCAAGCACTTTTTCTTCACTTTACTTCAAAATCCGCGCAAAATCAAACCTAGAGAGTAGATGCACCAAGAAGGTCCACGAGGTAATGCTCTTTATCTTCGGTTCTCAAAGCTTTTCATCACTTCATTTAATCCTTCTTCAAATCATGAGAAATCGCAATAACCTGGAAAGAAGTTCCACAAGTAAGATCCACGAGAAGGGGAGGTAAAATCATTAATACCATTCTAGACATACTCATTATGCCTTGATCTCTTTATCTTAAAGTTTTTATTTCTGTTTATTAAAAACAATTGTATTGATTTGCAAAACATGAGGTAAAGTCTGACATATCAACATGTAAAGTTGAAATTAAAGTATTTGGCATTTTATGGTAATAATCATAGTAGCTGAAGATAAACTCGATTTTCTTCAAGAGTAAATATCTTGGTCTTATGATACTAGGAAATCATTCATTACATATGTTGGACTCAAGGACAGACGATCATTCATTTAGAGAGAGAACATATTAGTGTAGAGTTCCAAAACTAATATTCGAAATCTCTCAACAGTTATAGATGAAAGATACAACCTACACTTAATCCCGGATTGGGTTTACTATCGGATTGGGTTTACTAGGTGAATGAATATTCTAACAGTCATTCCATATTAGCACCACAAATCATCACTCTCTCTCTGTCTACGAATTTTTTCCACCGCCTGTTCTCTCTCTCTCGAATTCTCCAAACCGCCTTAGTTCTGTGCCGTCATCCACAGTCCAAGTTTCTTTTTTTTTTTTTTGAACACAACAGAAAGTATAAAATTGATGCTGGAAAATAAAGTACAACAGACACCACTACTACCCTGACAGGGAGGGCAGAGCAGGATCACCTAAGTATAATGTATACATAATCACCAAGGAAGGTAATCATGTCCAATCTGGACTTGGAGTAAAAAGGGAGAAGCTTAGCTTTCCAAGCATTAAAATGGTTTTTCTTCATGATTTCAAAGGGACTCAGGGTGATCGATTGGCTACTTTGATTGGCAGTGAGACAAAGGTTGATGATGGTTTTCAACCCATATATGCAAGAGAAGAAGTGATCTTTGTTATTCGTTCTAAAAAGGGCATTGTTTCTGTTCTTCCAAATAGACCAGAAGAAATGATTCCTAATAATTTGCCACAAGAGAATGTCAAGGCCACATGATTCACCAATAAGGATTTCCTTACTGCTGGGTATTTTTAGACCCTGCATCTGACTGAAAGACCGAATGCAGCTCCAGAATCTTGTAGCAGATTTGCACTTTACAAACAAGTGCTCCAAGTCCTCCACTTTATCACAACTTTTACAGAGACCAGCATCAATTTTATACTTTCTAGCTTGACTTCCCGTCCAGATTCCTTGATGGAGAATTAACCAGTTTAGACAAGAATGCTTGTTGGAGATAGGGAAGGCCCAGCAACACTGGAATCTGTACTTCCACTGTAAATGGGACCATTGCAGGTCCCACTTTTTGTTGAGTTTCCCAGTGATTTCTTTTACACTTCTGGACTTCCTCCTGTAGCAGCTTAGCATATCTCCAGCAATGTCATGGATAGTAATCTCTTTTTTCCACAAGTTGAGCTCCAATTTTTTCTGCAGTTGCTCTTTCTTATCCAAAAGAATCTGTTTACAAGACACAGACAATCCATCAGTATCAAGAATAACATTGTCATCCAGCACTTCTCCTCCATTTATTAAGTCTTGCCAATGGGCAAAGCCTTTTTTCCTGCACTTATTCCATCTGATGGGGAGGGACAGATGGTTGTTCCTTACAGACCAGCCCAGCCAAATGGAGTCCTGAACAATGAATGTAATATTGTTAGCAAACCATAACGGGAGAATGTAGTTAGATTTAACTGACATCCAAGCCTTCCAAAAGTTACATATAAGTTGACTGCCCGTAGGGACAAACTCAACAGGAGAAGAGATCACATCCCACAGAGAGCAACCATCCCAACTTTTGTTGTCCTTGACTTTAAATCTATTGACATTTCTTTTAATCAAACAGGCCCAATAGTCATTAGAGGAAACAGCTCTAACAATCCACTTGGCAGACATTTGAGTGGCCATCCTAGAGGGACAAATAAGACCAAGGCCCCCTTCACTCTTCTTCATACAACAAATAGACCAAGCAACTTTAGGAATTTTAGATCCTCCCCATAAGAACTTCCTAGCCAGAGAAATGACCTGCCCAATCTGCTTTTTACTAGGCCTCCAACATGAGAGAAAGTAGGTCAAAGAGGGGAGGATATAATGCTTCAAGGTAAAAGTTCTATGAGACAAAGTACTATTCATATCATTCCACATGAAGATTTTAGATCTGAATTTATCAACAACCCACTGCCACCTCTGCTCATAAGAGACACCAAATCCCATAGGAATTCCTAACAACCTGAAAATGGAGCCTTTCTTAATAATCTCACAACCAGCAGACACAACACACTGAGGAATCTTATTATCAGTGGAGTAAAAACCAGTTTTATTATGATTGACAACCGAGCCACTAGCAAGACAAAACAACTCAAGACAGTTGAGAAAATAGTAAGCAGAGGTTTCCCCAGCTTGCATAAGCATATTAGTATCATCTGCAAACATCTGCAGACCTAGGGGAGAGGCAGCCTGAGGGATATCTAAACCAATAATGTTACCTTTGGAGATGCAGTCTTTCACCAACCAACCTAAGGCATCACTAGCAATGGCAAACAGCAAAGGTGCCAAAGGGCAGCCTTGTCTAATAGACCTGCACAATCTGAAGGGGTTAGAAAGACAGCCATTTATAGTCACTTTAGAAAAGACATTACCAAACAAAATGCTGACAAATTTGATGAATTTTCTTCCTATACCAATATCCTGCAAAGATTGCAGAATGAAATCCCACTCCATCCTGTCATAAGCCTTGTCAGAGACAGATAGAGAAAGAAACTTGGACTGGTAAGTCTCAGTCCAAGTTTCTTTCTCTATCTGTCTCTCCCGTTTTCTTAGCCTGCTGTAGATTTTGCACGTGTCTCTCTCTCTCTCTCTCTTCTATGTCCTACACGCTCCGACATCTCCGACAGCAGCCGCGCATCTGAGTACCGCCCCTATGTGCCATATCTATCGGGCGCCATTTCTGTCGGGCATGTCAACAGCAAATCAGCTGTCTCTCTCTCACCCTATCATCCCAGTCTATCCACTTCGTTCAGCTGCGCGCGTCTGGTGCCTTTCGGTGCACAAGCCGCAAGCCATGCAGGTATCTCCTTCTGTCTCTACGCATCACTATGCAAAGCAACTCCAATTTCTACCTTTCTTCCATAGCCATGCGGACAGCGCTGCCATCCCGGATGTCATCTTTCTCTACCCGTTATCCACAGCGCACAATCCGCTTCACCAGAATCTCTCTCTCGCCAGGATCGGGTCCTACAGCGCTATCTCTCTCTATGGTGGCAGCTCTCTCTCTAAATTCCGCGCCGCTCGACTTCTCTCCTCCGAAATCACCTGCGCAGCGCTTCTGTCGCCGTCAACCACTCTCTCTCTGAATCTCCAGCTTGACGCGCACAGATGTCGGTCTTCACACCTCATTCTGATAAGCGGCGCCTACAACTGATTTATCCATGCCCGAGCTGCCGGGTGTTCATCTATCTCCCGCTTGCGCGCAACACCAGGCAGCGCCTCCTCTCTCCCGGGTATTGCATAGCACCTGACAGCGCTGCCGACCCTCATCACTGCATAGTTTCCGTATTTCTCTCTCCCTCTCTGAGTTGACCCGCGATGCGTCGCCATCACCGCTATATCTGATCCCCCATCTCTCACCGATTCACTACCGTGGCGCACATCTCTCTTTCTCTCCCTGCCTCTCTGCACTGGCAGCAGCTCTGCATGCGTTTCTCCATAACTGCCAAGTCTCTGCCAATCGTGGAGGGCCGAGGCACTCTCTCTCGTGCGTGCTATGCCCAGCTGCGGATCTCTCAGACATGGTATCTAAACCCAGGGAAATCTCTCTCTCTCCTCCAACCTTTTCTGCCACCGATCAGACACCCATCTTGACCAATTGAACAAAACGTTTCCATAATGAAAAACATAATGCAAAATAATCACATAATGCAAAATAATCACATGCTTCCCAGTTACTAAGATGGATGAACAATAAATGTAAAGAACATGGAAAGGTAAGGAACATACCTGGTAGGAAGATCCACAAGCAAGGGACGGGGAGGAACAAATAAGATTAGGGCACCTATTTATAGGCCTTCCCCTACTTAGGACTTCTCTAGAATCTCCTAACATCCTCAGATAACTTTGTATTTCCGGATGACCTTGCATGTTGATTTACTATTTTAGGAAAATTCCACCTCTTACTTCTATTTCTGGTGTTTCTGTTTTTATTTTTCCAATTTTCTTCTTTCTACTTTTTGTTGTTTTTCTTTTTCTCTTTTTATTTTTCTTAATCTTTTTCTTTTTCTTCTCTTTTCAACTTCATCTCAGCTCAGCATTTTTCTTTTTATTTTTATTTTTACAAATCGGCCTATGTCGAAATCGGGTGCGACTCATGGACTTGTCCACCCGTCCAAGTTTACCCCACTTGTCTGCCGACGCGACATAGCACACGACATACACAACATCAGCCCTGCATGAAATCGACGTCAGCTCGTGGCTCTGACCACCCGGCCAGAGTGACTCCACCCGCCTACCGACCCATACAGGCACATGACAACAGATAGGTCAGGCCTACGACGAAACTAGCTACGGCTCATGGCCTTGATCACCTGACCAAGGTGGTTCCACCCGCCTACTAGCCCATCGTAGCGCACTAACAACATGCACTCACATATAAACTGGCATGAGTATGAAGTTTTTCCATGAATCATGATCCATATGGAGGTAAGATCTCGCAAGAAACAGATAGTAGGATCCAAAGAATCCCACTCAATAAGTGTTCAAATCGATCAGCATATACATGTACTCAGTCTAAGTATGCCATCACATTCCCAAGCTTTCACTCCCAAAAGTCTCTAGTCTACTAACTGACTCCATTCATATAATTCCTAGTCGTTCATGCTTCATGCAAACCCATAATAGATATTTGTTATCTTCATTCTACATGATTTTCTTAAATTCATACATATCTTTATCATATTACACACAAATGCAAATCATATGCTCTATCAAAAAGAAAACCAAACTCAAATTGGAAACATTTCACCTGATTATTTTATCCATCTTTATCATTGATTGATTCAACTTCTCTTTAATTTCACGCTCCATCATTCTTCATCAGCATCAGCATCAGTATCAGCAGCATCTTCCAGCATCATCATCATAATCAATGATTATTATCATCATCAATCATGAATCATCATCATCAATCATGAATCATTATCATCAATCATCATAGACCATCAATCATCAATCAATCATCAATCATCATTAACATTCAATAGCTCTTGATCATTCTCATATGTTTTATTATGATTTTTCTTCAATCATCAGTCAACATTTGCAAATATGTCTTGAAAAGTTAGATTTCTACTTCTCCTATTCTTCTTCAAACTCTTAGAAGTCTTTGAAGTTGTCTTTACACTCCCCTCGATTTGCTTGATAATATCATCAAGCAACTCTTTTTCGGCTTTATTAACTTGTTTATCAGATTTTCTATCTTTTTGAATTTCTTCTTTGCTCTTTTCTTGTTCAATCTCTTTATCAAGATTTAATTTGGACTGTAATTTCGCAACTTTCTCTTGGTCAAATAGATTTTCATTAGCCAAAAGTTGTGGATCAAATGACACATATATATCCTGGTCTTTCTTTGACTTCTCTTTAGTTTCTCTATCACATTCTCTTTTAGGGTCAATTTCCATTTGTTCTCTCAATATCTGTTCAATATTATGTTTTTCAACCTTGATTTTTCTACCTTGGATTTCTTTAGTAGGTTTCTCTTGACTCTCAATAGATGTCATTCTTGTCTGTTCATCAGATTTAGTGTTCTCAAGTCTTTTTGATTTCCACACCCTTTGAATTGACATTGATCTCGTTTTAGTCTTCTCAAAATATTCCCTCATTCCACCTTTTCCTACATTCAAATGCAAGGGTATTTGCTCTTCATATTTACAAATTTTTCCTTCATGCTCACTTACAAGTCTATGTCTGCATGCACTCTCATATGCTAAGCAGTCCCAGAACATATGTCCAAACTGATCGCACCAAAAGCAACGTATAGGTCTCTTCTCAACCCAACTTGATTTCCTAGGTATCACTCTAGGCGTGGGTCTTCTAAGACCTAATGACTGTTTGTGTGCAGATACGCTTTGAACTTTTACCTCATGCTCATTATCATATTTCAATACTTGTAGGTCCTTAACTTGGTTAGTCAACAGCTCAACCTTATTTCTCAATTCAAAAATCTCAGAATCCATTTCATTTTTTAGGTCTTTAATACTTATGCCCATTAAGTGAATAGTATCTGATATTGCATTTATCGTGTGCATTAGGGTCATAATGATGACAAACTTCGATTTTATAGATTCATTTGTGTTAAATTCTATTTCCTTAATTTGCTCTTCATATCTACTAAACTGTTCCTCAATCCTTTTGTTCATTTTTGTTTTCCTGTTCTTATGATCTAAGCTAAGAAGTGGATTCTTAATCTATGCCTCAATGGAAAAGTGCACACTCGTATGATTAAAACTGATGCAAGGATACATCACTGATACACGGGATGCAGACGAAGCTCAATGATACGATGAAAATCTGAGTGATACAAACATGCCCACTACAATGCGGGTCGATGGTACAAGAAAAATCCGCTGCAGTGCGGAACAGGTAAATACAAATAAATGCCGTCGCTACACTGCGGGTCCGTGATACAAAAATCCGCTACATTGCGGAATAGGTAAATACAAATAAATGCCACCGCTATAGTGGGGATCGGCTGGATATGATATGCCTCTCGCTACAGTGCAAAAAGTCGCCCTCGTGGCTCCTCGGTCTTCAGAACCTTTGCGGGTAGGTCTTCTCTTCGAATCTTTGGTCCAAGTTTTACTTCAGGCCTTCTCTTTACTTCATATATCCACAGTAGCCTCCAATCACGCAGTAACCTGGAGAGTAGATGCACCAAGAAGATCCACGAGGTTGTATAGCTTTTTATCTTCTGTCCTCAAAGCTTTTCGTCACTTCATTTAATCCTTCTGGAGAATAGATGCACCAAGAAGATCCACGAGGTAATGCTCTTTATCTTCGGTCCTCAAAGCTTTTTGTCCTCGGGTCAAAGGTATTACTTTACATCAAAAATTTATCGCATCGAATTTCATAAAACACTTTTTCTGTATGGATTAGAAAATTCTTGGCAAAAACCGATGGATTGATACAAAAAGGTCAAATCTTCATGTACCGCCTCTACATCCATGCTCTCTCGAAATCACATATAGCTTATGGCAAATTCGATCTTCTCTCTCTCCATCTCCCAATAACGATTCTTACGTGGGTCTTCCCGTGTTTGCGCACTGAAATCTCTCTCTCTCTCTCTCTCTCTCTCTCTCTCTCTTTCTCTCTCTCTAACGAACTATCGATCTGCAAGGCCACACGATTTATCTATTGCCAAGAGATCTCTGTTAATCTCCGTGCTCTGTGGGCGTTGACTCCATGTAGCCTATGGCACCTCTGCCGCCTTAGTTCCATCTCTCTCTCGACAGCCAACCGCCTTCACACCGGCCGTTCTCTCTCCTCTCTCCGTCCACGAGTCTAGCTGCCACAGCGCATATCTCTCCCCGTGTGCAGCCGCCGTCTTTGACCGCATCTCTCTCTCTCTCTCTCCCTCTCTCTGGTATACGCGTCTGGCTTCCTGCCCGACCTCCTTCTTTCCGACATCGCCTAATTCCGTCGATCGGGAACCAGATAGAGTCATTTTGTCTTATCCCTGCTGCCCACTTCCACTCATCACTGATTCTGATGAATTGTTTGGCCTTGTTCCAACTCTTCCATAAAGAACACATGAGGCTAGAGCCTTTAGGAGACATCGGGTGGGGGGAGAACAAAAGCGTGAGAATCCCTATGTCCTTCCAACCAGGATGGGCAACTAAGGTAAGGTCTTCCATGTTTGTGAAGATCAATTTAGCCTAAGAGGACTCATTGTTGCTCCAAGCCTTGATAAGCCACTTTGCCGCTAGCTTATCAGCCAACCCAACAATATCCAAGATTCCCAAGCCCCCTGAGTCTTTCGGGCTAATGCAAGTTTCCCATTTGATTTTGGGAATCCCCCTCCTGTTGGGGTCCCCAGTCCAAAGGAAGTTTCTGTAGATTCTTTCCACTTTGGCCAAGTCTTTCTCCTTAGGTCTCCAACATGAGATAAAGTAAATAGTTGTAGACAACATATATGTGTTAACAACCATAGCACGCCCTGCCAAGTTGACTTGCATACCTTTCCAATCATTTAGCTTGCTATCCAGCTTGGATAGCACCTAGTTCCATTGTTGGTCCATTGAGATATCGAATCCCATTGGAATGCCGAGGAGACGGAAGACTTGACCTCTAAGGATAACTTGACACCCCTGATCTAACAACAATTTGGGTGTAGGTCCGGTGATTGCTCTAGAAGCAGTTTTAGCATGGTTGATTTTGAGTTTGATGCCACACAAAAGGTGTCGAGGCACCACCAAAACACCTCAATGTTGTTTATATCGTTATGCACAAATGCATTCATGTCATCAACAACGAGTCTCGCAATCATTTGGCCCTCATTTTGAGGTAGGGAAAGACCCTTGAGATTGCCAGCATCCATGTGATGCTTTAATAGGCGACTGAGTCCATTTGAGGCAATAGCGAAGAGTAAACAAGTGAGGCCTAGGGCAGCCTTGCCTGATTGATCTTTTTAAACGAATGGGCTCAGAGAGCTTATCGTTGATATTTATTCTAGTTGAAGCGTTTCCAAGAAGAGTGGAAACCATCTTCATGAACTTTTGGATGCATCCAAGGTCTTTCAATGATTGAAAAATAAAGTGCCATTCCAATCTGTCATAGGCTTTGTCAAAGTCAATCTTAATGAATACCAGATCTTGTGCAGACTCCTCAGCAAACGCAAGGCCTTCCCAAATATCGACAATTGCTTCAAGTATAGATCTACCTTTGATAAAACCTTTCAGGTCCTCACAAAGCCATGATTTTAAATGACAAGAGATTCTGTTGGTGATAACTTTTGCAATTATCTTGTATCTTGTTTGGAGCATGGTAATCGGTCGCCAGTTTTCAATTTTGTTCTTATCTCCCCTTTTGTGGATTAACTTGATGACACCATTATTAAGACACTCAGGGAGGGCACCAAAGGAGAGAGCCTCTTGCCACACCAGACACAGCGGGGTGGCCACCTCATGTTTGAAGGACTTGAAAAATCTCAATAACCTTGATAATTTCATTCTCGAAAATGTTAGCATCCAGCAGAGAAATCATGTTCTGTGGGATTCTAGATAGAGCAACCCTTGAGATGGTTGTCGTGGAGTCATGCCTGTGCAGCGAAAGAGGAGTCAAGACCCTGAGAATATTGGTAAAGTGCTTGGCGATGATAGATCTATTCTCAACTTTCGTGCTACATTCGGTTCCATTGTTATCAACCAATAAGGTGATGGATTCTCTAGCTTGTTTCCTTTTGAGGATGTTACACATCTCTTTTGATGGTTTGTCCGCCTTCCCCGCACACCAATCTTTGAAGAATATTTGAAGATTTTTCACTATGGAGATGGCGAGTGGAAGAGTAATGTGTTTTATTAGGAGTTGTCTATCAACTTTGTAAACGTACATATCTCTGTCTATGTGTGTGTTCTTTTAAGTTGGAGCCCATGGTGCCCAATGCCCATGTCTAAATTGTGTAATCGTTAACACACTACGAAACAGGATGTACCTACCTAGCTTGTCCAACAACGGACTCTGTCATAGACGATGACTACACATGACCTCATGATGGTAATTCATGATGGTATCATGGATGGCCAAGGTAGTGAAGTGGAGCCCCCTCACGCCTCTCACGCCTTTACAGTTTCCATAGCTTTTCTCCTGTGAGTCTCGAGTCTCGATGCTTTCATTATCTTTTATTTTGGTTTGATGGAAACACATTTGCGCAAGTACAACCAAAACATTTGTCGCATCCATAGTACGACGCTTTTTATAGCTTATTAGTTCACATGTTCACCTGTCTTAAGGTTTTCCTCCATTTACGGCCTAAAATTGATGGGTTTTTTTTATAAATAAAAGTAAGTTCGGCCTTAGCCTATTCTTTCAAACTTTAATTAAAATAAAGAAGAAAAGTGAATGGAACTAGTGCCCATGGGACCCCTCAAATCCCACTCACCCCTGATGGCCTCGATGACGAGTTGCTGAACCTTACATATGACAGGAAAAAATTATCAATGTCTGTCATATGACAAATTTCTTCTAAAAGATCTCTATCACATGACATGCATTTTTCTGCTGAGATAGGTTCAAGCCTTCAAGGATTACATGAAGCCCCTTAAACCTGAACGGACTCTTGGTTCTAAAGTGAAAACATGCTTGGGGTAGCTTGCTGATGGATAGTTTATGGTAGAGCATACTGGGAGTCACCTCCTAATTTTTCATGTGATGTACATGCTTTGTGCACATGTCCACTCTAACAGATGCAGACATTGCTTCAGTGATGTACCATTCAACTACCAAGTCTGACTGTGGCTATCCATTTGATTGAAAAGAGCAATGTAAATAGTGCTTTTTCAAACATGTTCAGTTGTATCATTCCTCAGAACAATTCAACCAGAATGTTATGAAAACAAAGGCAAGTTGATCTTTTGTTGTTACACTACAAATGTGTCCCAATGGACAAGCAATAATACTTCAAGCTCTAGATGGAAAGAAACATTTTTGCATTGGCAGAGCCCTTAGACTGGAAGTGTAATCATTCACTCATGCAATGTACACTAAAACTCCAAATACAGATAATGCATCTTCCTGAACAGAGGTAATTGCCTAAGAAAAGCACTACCCTAAAAGTAAATGACAATAAAACCTCCCAACTTCATATCCTCAAAACCAAAGTCCCAAATGATTTACACATGCCATTCCAGAGAGAATCTGCACATGTATAACATTTTTGAATTCAGCATCGTTCAGATGTTTGCTGAATCCTGACCATGGTAGAGTTGTGAGCATACAGTCGATGGTAGAGGATACATATAAGAACTGAATGTGTCATCTACATAAAGATTAAAATAGAGCAATAGACAAAAAAGACTCAAATGAGCATTTTGCCTTGCTGCCAACTTCCAACAGTACGATAAGTACTGCTGCCAAAAATAAGCATTGATGGTGCATACTGTACAGTCCATGGTAGAGCAAACATTGAGTATGCAATGAGTGGAAGGTGCAATAAAATCAGCATGAAGTATTGAACTCTCCATGTAAATATGGCTACCAAAATGTAGTCACTTCTGGTAATATTGAAAAAAAACCATCAATTTTAGGTGTTGAGAGTGTGTTGAGAGTGCTGCTACTCAAGAACAATCGTGCTTTGCCCTAAGGAGGCACTTACACGGCTATTAAAAGTACAAAAAAACCACACCACTGTTGTGTTGGCTGTTGGATGCCAAAGGAACTCACCAAAACGTTTTAGTGTCAGTGCATCTTTATGTTCTTATTCAGTGAATTTAATGCCATGTATGGTAATCACTCAAATATGGTCTATTGACATATCAGAAAAGCCACTATCAGCAACGTCCCAATACACATACTACATATATTCATTCCACTACACAATGATTGTGGCAGTAATTGAAAATAAGAATGTAGAAAAACAACCTCTCGATTTTTTTAGCTCTCTGAATGAACACAGATGTCTATATTTTGGTTGTTATGCAAAATTTGATTAAAATTATGTGTGTGCAAATCTTGGTTGATGTTCGTGTATGCATATACTTTTTCTTATGCTCTAAAATGTGCAAACTTTTTGAAGAACGCATATGCAGCACCATTCAACCACTTCTGCTTCAACCATTTCCACTTCATTTATTTACTATCCAAGGTTTGAAAAACTCTACCCATCCATGCTTTGGAAAACTCTACCTTCATACCTCCTTGAACAAAGGAGGCAAGCATTTGTTCTGCAGCTCATTCATTCTATCAGAGACTCAACAACTCGTGGAGTTCTATTAGTAGAGCAATTGATAAAATAGACTAAAAGCACTTTATTCCTCTACTGTCAACAATACCGTAAGTACTGTTGGGACTCAATAGTACTTTGATTCATTATGTCAAAGACTCTACATAAGTACTTTGATTCATTCTATCAGAGACTCAACAACCTCTGGAGCTCTGTCAGAGACTCAGCTGTTGTAGTATGTACAACTGCCAATATGCAAGTACTCAGCATGTGATGAATCATGAGCATATCTATACATAGTCAAATACACAAATTCATATAGAGAAATTGATAAAATATACTCAAGGCACTTTGTTCCTCTACTCCCAACAATACCATAAGTAATGTTGGGACTCAACAATACTTTGATTCATTCTCTCAGAGACTCTACATAAGTACTTTGATTCATTCTATTAGAGAATCAACAACATGTGGAGTTTTGTCAGTGACTCAACTACTGTAGAGAGTAGTATGTACATCTGCCAATATGCAAAAGATTCAAAGAGTTTGTTCCTCTACTCCCAACAGTACCATAAGTATTGAAGTCTTCATATAATTAATGTTACCAACATGCAAGCATAGAGTATGTCATGAGCATATGTATACATATTCAACTACACAAAATCTCAAATAGAATATTTCAAAAAACACACTCAAAGATCTTTTTGTTTCTCTGCTGCAACAATACCATAAGTATTGGACTCTCAATATAACTATTGCTGCTCTTTGGAGAGATAGCAACCTGTGCAGTTCTGTCACAGACAACTGTTGTACAAGTTACAACTGCCAACATGCAAGTACTCAGCATGTGATGAATCATGAGCATATCTATACATAATCACATAAAAAAATTCAAATAGAGCAATTGATAAAATAGACTTAGAGCACTTTGTTCCTCTACTCCTAATAGTACCATTTGAAGTCTTCATATAAGTAATACTGCCAACATGCAATCACAGAGTATGTGATGAGCATATGTATACATATTCATCTACACAAAATTTCAAACAGAATATTTGGAAAAAAACATTCAAAGAGCTTTTTGTTTCTTTGCTGCCAACAATACCATAAGTATTGGACTCTCAATATAACTATTGCTACTCTTTACATATGGAATTTGGTCAAAATTCTTATTTTAGGGGCTACAATAGCTCATGGCCATATGTTACTCTTGACATATGGATTTTGGTATAGATGTTTATTTTCGGAGCTACACTAGCTCATGGGTAATCCACAGTACAGAGATAGATATACACAGACATATAATATACAGAGATAGCTACATATATGATCCACTGTATTCTAGGCAAGTCATATCAGTAATAAGTATGCATATATATATATATATATATATATCTAAAATATATGAGGCTACATCCATCAACATAATTGTAAATTTTTATATTATTCGCATACAATAGACATGCATGATAGAGTGACTGGCAGGACGATATACAACAAGGAATCTGGATTCTGTATGAGTTTTATGCAAAAAAATAGCATGCCACAAAACCCCCTAAATTAAAAGGTCACAAAAACTTTTTAAAATATAGAGCAAGGTATTGCATTTCCAAGAGAACATGTAGATATATCAAAAAGCAATATGCAGCAATTACAAGAAAATGTATCTGTTGTAGAAAACATATGTTGCAATTCCCTTCATTGCAATATGCAACAATTTCAAGAAAATGTATCTATTGAAGAAAACATATGCTGCAATTCCAATAGAACATGTAAGATCACTACTCCAATGGCTTTGTTCTTCTTTTTTTGGCACTTACTCATGCTTCAAATACATCCTTCCAATCTATTGAAGAACTTCCACGTCCATTTATGGATAAAAACATCAAAGCATCCAATGTCTCCAATCCTTATGAAGATCTTGATACACTTTTGATGAAATTTTGACGTGAAAAGCCACGCTCACATGCGGAAGTACTTGTAGGGACAACCAAACATAACTGCCATATTTTCATCATCTCTGGATACAAGTCCCACCATGAGCTTGACTCATTACAAACTACCCATGCATCACGCATGCTCTTGTGTTTTGCAACTCGATAGAGCATCCCAACAAAATCTTCTCTCTCATTCATCGACTTACAAATATCGATCATATGAGTATCAATATTAAGTCGATTGATAATTCTATTCAACCATTCTGGTGATATTTTTTCTTGATCATATGCATCTATTGGGTAACAAGAAGGGCTAAAATTTTTGAATGCATTAAACACTGGAAGATCCTCAAATCTCCTAGTGAGTCCATCTAATATATTTTTTACATATGCCATTGCTATTAAAACACATTCATCAAGTGATCCTTTATTCCCTTAATTGCTATTTGGCAATGAATTAAGATCTATTTCATCATCATCACCATCAGATCACTTATCTCATTATCCCCTTTTTTTTGCATCCGTTGGGATTGGCTCATATCTCAAAGCATATGCATGAGAATTCCCACTTGCATCCTCATAAAACAACATAAAATCTTTTGCCATTTTTAAGAAAGAAGAAAGATATGGAGAATTTTGACCAAAGTTTTGCACATCAACATCAATATATCTTCGCTTTAACTTTTCAATAGTCAAACAAGCAAAGCACTAATTATAGTGACATCCATATCATGTCGTTGAAACTCCATATTGAGCTTATTCAATTCGTTAAGAACATCAGCAAGAAAATGTATCATGAATTGAACAGCAAAGATGGTTATACTTTTATATCATTTCTTTTCACTATGTTCCCATTGATGAAGGATAACAGGAATGATATTCATGAGCCTTTCCATCACTTGGCCCCTTGAGAGCCATCTTACAGAGTGGATCTACAAAGGTGGTGTATCTAACATATCATATTCATGCATAATCTTCCAAAGTTCCTCATGTCATTTGGAAGATTTTCCTAGCCATGAATATACTTTATTGGCAACTTTGTCCACAAAAGCAAATATATATGGATGTGTCGCAAATCCATCCTTTGCACCAAGAGCTTGCTTATGAGCAATGCAATGTACACCCATAATATGAGGCATGGACTCTTGAAAATGGGAAAGCACACCTGTCTTATGTCCAATCATTACAAAAGCTCCATCGGTAGCAATAGCAATCAATTTATGGATGTCCAACATGTTTTCATTTATAAATGCACTTATAGCATCATATGTACATTTTGCGTTGGCATTTTCCACCACCAATAGCTCAACAAAAGCACATTTTGTAGGACTTTTTGATACATATAAAGCATAGATAATCAAATGTTTTTTTATTGTACGATCTATACTCTTGTCAATAAGTAAAGAATGAAATGGACTTGCACGAATGTCCAATATCAATTGCATCTTTACATGATGTTTTATTGCCAATAGCATCTTCCTTGTAGACACTGCATTCATATATGAGCCATATTCTTCTGACGCAGGCATATTTGGTGTGCCAAGCTCTCTCAAAAGTCTACAATGGCTTTGGTATTTCTCTAGAGGAATGTCCTCCAACGCACAAAAATATACAATTTTTATGCAAGTTATAATTGTTGCTTGCTCAGTGTGCATGATGCTTTCCATGCCATCATCAAGTGGATCTTTTCCAACATCATTAAAATGCTTTCTTGCATTCAAAAGCTGCACTGCATCTTTGTGATCAACTGTGATCGAATGATCACGTAATGCAGAGATCATAAGGCTTGATGATCCCCTTTGTGTATATGCATTCATCTTCTTTGCATCCTCACAATATGAGCATTTGATTCTCTCTTCATTGATCATGGACTTACATAAGTAAGCCCAAGGATGCAACAACGTCCACTGATTATGCTATTTGCGACTACTCTTTTTGCTAGCTTCTTGACTTTCAAGACTACTATTTTCTGTAGTAGCACAATTTACGGTACCACTTTCAACAACATGGTCAGCAACCTTGCTTATGTTTGTATCATTCACTATTACATTGCCCACATCCTTTTGTACATCACTTGATGCCGATCCAACTCCCACATGAGTAGATCTCTTAGCAAGAAAAGAATGAAGATTTGGTTGCGACTTCCTTTTCTTCATTGTAGAAGATAACAAAGCCTTCTCCTTGGAATGTAAGTTCTTTCTAGGATCGATTTATGATGACCTATCAACATATAAAAACAAAAGAGTGAATAAATAAGATAGAAATTAGTAGAACTTAGCAACCTTAGGGATAAAATTCTCAACCTTAGAAACCTTGTTCATAGTCATATATCTTCCTCAATCATATGCTATTACAAGCAACTAAGTGAAAATTCTTTCATCAACATGTCACAGGTAATAAGAATACCTGCAAGCTACTCTTGGATAAAGATTGAAATGCAAAATTCCAAAATCGAAGCTTGCATTGTGTAGCTTTGCAAATATTTGACAAAGTGTAGTGCTGATCTGCTAGAAGGTCAATCTCCTTATCTGAAAGCATAAAGATTTTTAGTTTGGACTGAAATTTTCCATCAGTTGTGCATAGCTGTAAACAATAAAAATGATTTTTTTTGTTTCAATACACTCAAGGGAGCAAATAAATCTGAATGCATTATATAAGAAATATTATGAATGCCGAAAACCAATCGTCCAAAAGTCTAAAAATACATTAAGAACTTATTCTTTCTCAATAAACAGAATTAAGTAAATGAATAAGGAGTTAAAAATGCTCTCATATTGATATTAGGTATCCCTTTGGAATATATACATACATGTATACACACACACATACATACATGCATGCATATGTATGTACATATGTACATACATACAAACTGTTTGATCAAAAGTGAAGACTTTTCTAGAAAAACCAATTAACTTGCACTATGACTCATATTTGATGGCTCTTGAAAGTACAAAGACTAAAAAGGAAAATTTCAGCATGCATTCCCTTTTTGCTTTCTCAAGTGGGTGCAACAACATCATAATGCCAAGTACAATCTGCCAGGTCACATTGATAAGCATGATATCTAAGACCAAGTAGCTAGTTTTCTTCATGATAGTATAAGCTCATATATAATGCAAAATTTGTGAATGACTCAGCATGTATAGTTCAAGATTTTCAGGCTATGTCAGATGCAAATCTTTGACATGCATGCTTTGATCATATTAATTATGCTAGTTTGTCTTCATGATGCTCGAGATGCATTCGATGTTGTTCTCTATTAGCAAGTTGTTGGATGCTTGATTTACTTATGCATTATTTGGCCAGGTATTTATTTCACTATCTCACAAATGAGCATGTTTATGTGTTGCCCTGGTGTCAATCATTGGCAAGTGGTTAAGTGCATTTTTTGCTACTTGAATGGTACCTGGCTACTTGGATTGTTTTATCCCAAGGGGGGATCAATATCACTATATTTACATGATTTTTTTGACTCTGATTGGGCTAGTTGCTATGACACTTGTGTTTCCACCAATGGTTTTTTCTTCATGCTTGGTAGCTCATCCATATCTTGGTTGAGCAGGAAGCATCCTACCATGGCCACTTCTAATTGTGAGGTTGAATATAGGGTAGCTTTCATAGGGACTCTTGAGTGTGTGTAGCTCAAACACCTTATGGCTGATTTGGGTGTTGGTTACTCTTTTGTCACCACAATCATCATTGACAATCAAAACGTATTGGGCAAAAAATGTTTTGTTCCATGCTCGCACTAAGCACATTGAGGTGCACTATCATTATGTCAAGGAGGGTTCTCTGTTGGAGAGATCAGTTTGGCATATGTGCTGACACAAGAGAACATTGCAGACCTTTTCACAAAGGCTCTGCTTAGGGAGAATTTTGAAGCTTTGCACAAAGCTTTGGGCTCACTTCCTTTTGTGGATTGATTCCACATAGCTTGGTACTTCCTTATACATGAGTTCTAGCTCCTTTTGCATCGCATCACTCCCACGAGGGATCTGTTGATAAATTTCGATAGTGACGGGTGTGAACTTACTAGGACTACCATGGAACCTTTTTCCCTCTTTAGGAGGTTTTTCCCTTGGTTTGTGTATATATCTATAACCCTAACGAGTCAATTAGCTTTGTACATTTGCTTGGTAGTACATTCAATATTGTGTGTTGTGCTCCAAGCTTCTTCTTCTTCCTTGTGTTGTTCATATGCTTCCGCAGACCTCAAACTCCAACAAAACGTTCAGTGTTCACATCTTCTACCCATTGATGCTTGGTGAATATTAACCTTCAGGTTTAATCAAATGTTATCCTTCAGCCACCCTCGTAATGACTCCAGGCTATTGAAACCCTTGTATTAGGCCCTTTGACCATTCCAAACCAATTTCCCCGTTAGGCTTTACAATCATCCCTTTACAATTTCTACCTTAGTGGGCCTTCTAGATGTATAATCCAAGCCATGTCAAGCATCTAACCTCTTATTTGTGGGATATGGGGGGTCCCATGGGTACTATGCTCACCTTCATCTATACTTTCAATTAGTTCAAGCATCTCTATGGAAATTAAGCCATAGGCCAAACTTCCTTTCAAAAAACTATATCGGTAGAAGTTGTTCAAGCTTGCTAGCTCAACTAGTTAGGTACTCTGCCTCTTAGGCTAGGGACAAGGTTCAACCCCACCTTTAAGGTGCAATGGGTAACCATCATCATCCATGGTGAGATGTTAAAATCAGACCCTTCAAGGGAGTGTGGGCCTTCGCATCATCCCTTCCCCAATTTTTCTTTAGCAGATGTTCAAGCTTTGTAAGCCTAGTTGTCCTATGCATCTAACCATTGGTTCATGGGATAAAAGGGATCCCACCATCACATGTACTTTCCATTAACTCAAGATTAACTAGAAGAGTAGAACTCTATCATTGAGCATCCTTAAAAACATGTATAATTGTAGAAGCTCCTAGTAACCTTGAATCCTTGGTAACTAACTGCACAAACAGCCTCTAGCTAGATATTTTGTTGCATGGGCATTCTAATAGTATTTGGAGTTTCCATGGGTGAGTGGTTGGATTCGCTACTTTCCAAGCTTAATAAAAGACTCTGCTACTAGAAGGGAATGCAACTCAATGTGTTGGGTATGCGATGGTGGTTAACTGAGTTCTTATCTCTTCTATCATATACTTCTTTGCATGTTGATGGTCGAGTGATAAGAAATGGCAAAAGATAGAAAGAATTTGTAGAAATTTCCTTTGTATGAGTAACCCAAATAGGAAGAGATGTCCAAATCATATGGGAAATTCTTTCATGCCTAAAGGGTTTGGGTGGTTTTGGCATACTAGATGAGATCACCTTGGGTAATAGGCTAGTGGCCAAGTGGATGACTCAAGCTAGCTCTAATGATGGTTCTTCTTGGTCCAAAATCATCTTCACAATTACCAATGCCCTCTTGCTCTCTCACAAGGACCCCTAGATGCAAAGAAATAAATATCATCACGCTCATATTCTCACCTTTCCCAATTATCCCCAAGGGGTCCGTTTCAGGAGTTTTGTAGCTGAACCTGGAAAATAAAAAAGGGGATTTATCAAAAAGTTTGATCTTGGTGTCTCTAAACCTTGAATGTGTCCTTATTGTGTATATGGAGTCACTACATAATTTATTTGCATTTTTTATTTGATTTGTGTGAGTTGTTGTTTGTACTTGCAGAAAACGATTAGAAGGTATGTGGATGTGCATCGTCTCCTCTGTGTATGTGAACGATTAGAAGGTATTTACATGTGCATCCTTGCATGTGTGTATGTGTGATTAGATTGACGTATGGGTCTAATGGTAATATGAAGTTCAGTTCAAGTATATATTGAGAAGTTAATTGTTTGAAAAGGGCCACATATGCAGGGAATTTTGGTTGTAAACATAATATGTGTGTGCTTGACTTGGGTGCAGGTATTGAAGGTCAAATGTGTTGCAATGCTTTTGTATTTTATATACAAGTGTGAATATATAAATAATTTTGTATGTGTGTTTTTTACTGCACTCATTTCCATTACACATGGTAGGAACTTTTTCATGGGATGAGTTCATTTGAATTGAAAGAATCAATTCAATTATTTGTATCCATCATGTCTAGCTGCATTGAATTGCATGATGGTAAGTGAACATTGACAATGTTCTAGATATGAATTGACATGTGCCAAGATACATGTGCGATTTTACGTGTGTGTTCATTCATGTGAGTATGTATGTTCCATCTGCATAAGTGCATATGTATGTAAATATGCATTTCATGTACATGTGTGTAGATGGTTGTGGGATGATCTTAAGGGGCAATGAAGAGTGTTCTAGAGTAATGAGACACAACAACTACCAACAATGCACTCACAAAAAAGTACAAAGAAGTACACTCCAAAGAGCGAGTCGTAACAAACGAGAACTATGTCGTAAAAAGAGAACACTCTCGTCAAAAATCAAGCAAATGGCACCTTATGTTTGAGATTCCTTTATACCAGTATACATATATTACAAAAATGAGGTGAAAACATGTGATTTTTGACATTTTTTGTCATTTTCTCATAAAAAAAGAGCTCAAAATGTAGTCAAAATTTCACTATATAAGGCATTGACATGTCCCAAAATGTATATGATAAGACATTGACATGTCCAAAATCTATATGACAGGACATTGACATGTCTAAAATCTATATAAAGAATGTAGAACTGAATAGTTCTTATACAAAAATAACATTTTAGACATATTTTTAATGGGTGGATATCTGATTGTTAGTCAAAATTGCTACAAAACATGGTTTCATTAACCAAACTACTTCGAGGCATTTACAAAAGCACTAAAAATGTCTGAGAGCTTCAATGCATCTCACAACTTTGTCGATCTATGTCTACACCCTCATCATCTGATGCACTTGATTCAGTCTCATACTGTTGAGAGCTCTCTTCTTCTTCTTCTATATCCACAAGAGCTCTGTCTTCATCCACGTACATACCAAATTCTGCAGGATCATGCACAACTCTTCTTGTTTGCCTATGATTTCCTGTGCCACATACATCTGGAAGCTTTTGTTTTATCATGTTGATGGTTGCTTTCCTCAAGTGACCTGTTTTTGTCAAGGAAAAATCATAAACAAGAATATCTACATCATCCATTTTAAGAGTGGATGTGCTTCGAATATTCTTTTTCTTTTTTGAACCTGTTCGTTTAGTATCACACACCATTTCTAAGTTATATTTACCTGTGAATGCATTACTACTTTTAGTGTAATACCAATGCACCATCAAAGCCTCTATTCTTCTCTGATCAATATCTTTAGTTATCTCTAAAACCTTTGCAATCGAAAATGGTCTGGTAGCCTCATCACCATCAGCAAGAACTGCAATAAGTGTTCCAACATTTATCTCTATTAAATTTCCTTGCCATCTTGCTTCTGCCTGTTTTGTCATCCTTGGGCCTACATAAATATTTCTTTCTGGTGGATGTATAAAACTTTGAAGTGCATCTGCATTACATGCTTGGGCCACATTCACGGATCTTTGTGTACAAAAATCCCATGTGAATGGAACACCAACTGGCCAGTGACCTGCAATTGTATACTGTATAATCTCTTCTTGATGATTGAAAAAGTCCTCCCACCAAGATACATCTTGATCTCCAGCATATTTTTTTGCACGCTCAATATGTCTCTTCTTTTCAATGAGTGCATGCATCCAGCTTCTACTTTGATCAACCACATTTCCACATCTTTCTGTATTGTTTTTATCTTCATATGGTGATTGTTCTGCACCATAGACTGTTACAGTAGACAAATTAGGCACCTGCAATAAGAATCTGCATCCCTCTTTAGGCTCCCACCCAAGAGAAGATGAATACTGCTTTGCAAATAAAAGGGTTATTTCATCAACCCTCCTCATCAAGAATACATGGTTGAAACTAATATTGTGCAATGGAGCCAAAACCTTAGCACTGTTATCAAGGCCCATTGAGCAAAAGTGCTTAAAGTCATAAATCTATGTGAGGTGTTGAACTTCTGGTTTTGGAGTATATGCTTTTGAAATCAGCTCAGATAAAATCGGAAGAGTAAAAGCATTGTTACGTGCCAACCTCTTAGAGAAAGTACTGAACATTTGATCAATGTGATCATGAGTGTGGCCAACCAGAAGGAAATTTACCTTAACCTTCTGAAATAACTGTTTTTCAATAAGCATGCTTAAATATCCAAAGACTGTAGAATTTTTATTCTCTCTTGCAGTATTATCTAGTTGCAAATATAGAGTTGGTGGCAAAAGACCCTTCCATGATTGCAAAACACGATGAATGACAGTAACTGTAAGGTTTGGATCATTATGCACATTCGGATATGTGAAGAAAACCTTGGACATTACAGTTCCATTGTATACCAAAGCACCAACCAAATGCATTTGCACAAGGACTTCATCTCCAATGTCCTTAGGGATGCGATAAAAATGTGGTAAACAAGTTTTTTTTGATCCATACCATCGATCAACAAACACATATAACGCTCCGGATTTCTGAGTGCTTTACTTCGATGATGAATTGCTTTCTTTCTCTCTAAAGATTGACTCTCACGATGGTTGTTAAGAAGGTTTTTAAAATT
Organism: Ceratopteris richardii; assembly: GCA_020310875.1. Taxonomy (NCBI): domain Eukaryota; kingdom Viridiplantae; phylum Streptophyta; class Polypodiopsida; order Polypodiales; family Pteridaceae; genus Ceratopteris; species Ceratopteris richardii. The sequence continues at coordinate 74,187,544 of CM035430.1, read as the reverse complement.
ATTCTTTTCCTGTGGTGTTGTAGCTCCTTTTGCCATGTTTTTCAAAGTGGCGCAAACTGAACATTCACCCATTCTAACTTTACGAGGAATAGAAACATTGTTAAACTCTTCCTTCCATAATCGAGTAAAGTGACGATACAACACATACTTCTCATTTCTATTTTCCATGTCTTCTCTATATATTTGAAATACCTCTCGACGAGTAAAGTTATCTGACAAGTGCAACCTTCCAGTTGTAGGCATAACCTCACAATGCAAGCTAAAATAGTTCATCATCCAATTCATTGCATGACGTCCAACAGATCCTTTGGTCCCAACATGGAACGTATCCAAAATGAGATCCCCATTCAAAAGCCCTTGTTGAACCCTATGTATTCTAAAATTTCCCACACCCATTGCAATTTTAAATGCAGCCCACAACATCGCATCCCTTGACTAAAGAAATATTCAAAACCAACACGTGTTACTGACATGTTATCCTCAATCATTTGCATGCGAGAAACAAGGTATATATCCTGCCTTTCACTATCTAAATGGAGGAATTTTTCTCTTAGGTGCTTTTGTTTCTTCATTCCTAAATTGTACAAACATTTCAAACCACAACAATGCTTCACAATATCCAATGCAATCTGTCTATCTGAAGTAAGAAATTTAAATCTTTTTTGACTTACTTCACGAGGCCTTCTTTTAAATTGTAGATTGAGCTTGCTTTGCTTTTTCGTTGCTCCACATGCACTTGAGTCAGAAGGGAGATCAATGGTTGGATCAGATGGGAGATCAAGAGGTGCATTTGGTTGAGCAGCATTGCACTGTGAATTGGATAACTTAAATGACTCAACAGAAAACATGGAACCATCAGCACGTCCTAAATCATAGGGATCATCACTTTTGTGGAAAGGATCAACTGAGAACAATGAATCCGAAACTGTATCAATATGAGCAGAAGAAGCTGATGCCCAAGCATCCACTGAAAAGATTGAGCTCATCTTCACTGAGTTCACAGAAGACTGAAGATGAATGACCTTTTTAAGTAAGTAGAAATCCGAGATCAAGTGAAGATGTCACATCAAATGTCACATCAAGAAGATATGAAATCAAAAGTTTATTAAAGTACATTAAATAACATTAAACATCAAATTACATCAAATAACTTAATTACTCAAATATACACTAATAAGGGAACCAAAGATTTGATTCACTTTTGAAATGAGAAACACAATTGATTTCTAACTAGATATGAGTCATTGAGTCTTAGCATTGTGAGTGAATCAAAATATATCCAAGTTGAGTTCCAACTGGATTATATATTAAAATTGTTTGTAGTAGTGCCATTGAAGACTATACAAGAAGAAATTTTACCTTTGGTACTAAATAAGATTTCAAGGATTAGGTTTCATTGTAGTCTTGGCTAGATCTCGAAGAGGTAGATGAAAGTATATTAAAAAAGAATTATGTGTAAAAGAGGTACTTGGAATGTTTATTCATACATTGATTTTCCATTTCAGTAATGTGTTACAAGATAAATGTGAATATGAACTAAAGTGAGGAGGATAACACTATAAAGATGTCATTAATCTCCCATATTCAACACAACTTAGACTTGAAATGTAATTTCCATGCAAATGTACATAAATAGTTGCAAGGTTCTTTACTTGAATGTTTATTCATACATTGATTTTCCATTTCAACAATGTGTTACAAGATAAATGTGAATATGAACTAAAGTGAAGGAGGATAACACTATAAAGATGTCATTAATCTCCCATATTCAACACAACTTAGACTTGATTTTCTCCCAAGCAAGAGATTCTAAGAAAACATTTCTACATGAGATTAGACATCCTCATGTACATACCATACTCTTGCCATTGAAGTGTAATTTCCATGCAAATGTATATAAATAGTTGCAATGTTCTATGAATATTTCATTAAAGTGGCTCTGAAACAGCCTATTTGTGTGAGTGGTATTCCCTGGTTAGATTGGTTGACAGATATAGTTAGCAACTGGACTCATTCAGTTAGATCCAGTTAGTCTCTGGTTCAAGTTACCCAATTGCCCATAAATAGCAGAGGAGGAGATCATTCTCATTTTCAAAATCCACGAGCATCAGAGAGCAACAGAGCACAGACAGCTATGGAGCACAGAGCTTAGCATACAAGCAAGGCAACTATGATGGAGAAGAAGAATGTTGGCAAGAGTACCAAGAGGTAGACAAAATCATACCATAAAAAAAGATTCCTAAAAGATTCCCTTTGTATGTTTGTGTAAAGAGTCTGCTTTCTAGGTTTTTATTTTTCTTAGCTCTAAAAATACAGATCCAATGAGGGTACAGGTCGATGCCTGGCATCGACTTTTAGGTGTAAGTCGATGCCAGGCATCGACTTGAGGCTGCAAGTCGATGCCAGGCATCGACTTGAGGCTGCAAGTCGATGCCAGGCATCGACTTGCACGTGCAAGTCGATGCCAGGCATCGACTTGAGGCCTCAGGTCGATGCCTGGCATCAACTTGCACCTGAAAGTCGATACCAGACATCGACTTTGTGTGCAAGTCGATGCCAGGCATCGACTTGTAGGTGCAAATCGATGCCAGGCATCGACTTGAGGCTTCAAGTCAATGCCTGGCACCGACTTGCAGCCTCAAGTCGATGCAAGGCATCGACTTGCCTAGCATCGAAGTTTGCCTTAAAGTCGATGCCAGGCATCGACTTTAGGGTGCAAAGTCGATGCCAGGCATCGACTTTTGGGTGGAAGTCGATGCTAGGCATCGACTTTTAGGTTCAAGTCGATGCCAGGCATCGACTTTTAAGTGCAAGTCGATGCCCGGCATCGACTTGCACACAAAGTCGATGCCTGGCGTCGACTTGCACTTAAAAGTCGATGCCTGGCATCGACTTGAACCTAAAAGTCGATGCCTGGCATCGACTTGGGCCTTTGAAAACCACATTTACGTATGAGCTGATTATTCGAAGCGCCTTCAGGGATGCGGAGTCCAAGAGTGAGAGGCCCTTCAAGAAAATGAGAGTCACCATGGGCTCTGGTGATCAGCAACGTGACAAAGGCATTGGTCACCAAGCGAAACCAAAGAAACTTATTGTATCCTTATCCTCTGAGAAGGCCAGCAACCCGCTAGGAATATCCTCAGGTGGACAGAGTAGCATCAAAATTCCTGAGGATGATACAACTATGAAGGATAGGTCGAGGGACGCTGAGCTCTTGAGGACAGATCGTCCACTGCGGGACATGACAAATCTGGAGTGGTGCCTTCAGTATGTTGAAGAGAAGAATGCAGTCCTTCTTGTGTTCGCAGGGGCATATGGGAGAGGAAAGATCAGGACAACACAAGGTTTTCAGTATGGCCTTGTGTACAAACTGGACTATGAAGATGAGGATTCTCACAACCTCCTTTTCTTGGTAGAGACATCGAAAGGTTTGAGAAATGTTATATGCAAGATGGATTTCTTGTGCCCAGAGTGCTGTGTTCCAGATCGTCTAGCTGAGATATGCAGGGACTCAGTCAATCTTATCAAGGACTTGATGCCATGGATCCAGGGCAACATCATGCCAACACAACAGAAGATGACAACCCCTGTAAAGGCAAGGGGTAAGTAGAGCGTGCAGAAAAAGCTTCAAAAGAAAAAGAAGAGAATTTCAGAAGAGGAGTCTTCTGACTCAAGCTCTAGCTCTGAGGATATAATTGTTGCACCTGGTGGAGAGCTTGCCTTGGGTGTTCTTGGTATTGAGCAGAACAAGATGAGGGAGGACATAGCTAAAAGAAAAGTTGTGAAGAAGGGGCAGTTGTTCCACCTGCCAATCAATATCATCCACAGGCCACCAATAGATCCAGTCACAGGGAGGAGGCCCCTTGAGATCAGGGAGCCACACAATTTGCATGTGCAGAATCTTAAGAAGAAAATGAAAATAAATCCTCATGCTATTGTTGTGCCATTCCTTGTCATGGTGGATCCAAATGAGTGCAGCTCTGTGGACGAGTTCAATGAGGGTTTATTTGAGGAGTATACTTATTATGTGATTGGAGGTTCACACTCTGCAAAGGCCCGTAGAGAGCTAGTGAAGGAGCACCCTACCACATTTTTCTTTAGGTATGCAGAGTGTAAGATATATGTTGGTCTTACAACTGAGGAAGCCAAGCTTCTTGCTTGGGATCACAACGATGACAATGACTACATGCAAAAAATGTCCTCCATAGAGAGAATTCGGTTCTTCCACCATGAATATGAAGATTGTCTTGTTAAGGAAGCTGGAAGAATACATCCCAATCTACGAAAGCAATGCCTTATTGAGGTTGGAATTGCACTGGATGAGAATAGAAAGTCTGATGCCTTGAGGAAATATGATCCATGGTTTCAACTGGCATTCAGATCATGTGAGATCTGGGATCTACAGGATAAAATTTTCACAATGTGGGAGAACAAGGAGGTCAAGGGCCAGAAGCAACGAAAGTCGAGGCCAGACCCACAGGTTGATCTGAAGGGAAAGGGAAGGAAAGCTGACCTCTCAATTGAAGAGGCTCCTGAGGACATGAAGCTGACACCATGGAGGGCCCTTCAAGGAATCAAGGATGATACATTGATCATATCAACTTTGTCAAGGGTAATCTCCAAGGACTTAAGCCTGGAGGAGATGGTGACTGAGCTCAATAAGTATGTATGTTATTCTCAGATCCTTTTTCCCTCCTCCCATGTTTCTGGTCTAACCTAGTCTCTTTTTAATTTCTGTGACTGTAGTCATAAAGTTTACATGAAGATTCAGGAGGTCATGATGAAGAGGCTGGGTTGCTTTTCTTGGATAGAGGTCCAAGCAGACTATCCAACCACATCATCCTACAAAGCTTTATCAGAATATTTCATCCTTTTCCGTGATTGGGTAGGTTCTCTTTCTGAGATTGTGCCTGGTTTGCCATTAGGTTAGATGCCTTGATTCACCAAACCAATTTAATGCCAGGCTTTTAGTATGAATTCGATGCCTGGCATCGACTTACGGCTAAAGTCGATGCCTGGCATCGATCTGCAGCCAAAAGTCGATGCCTCGCATCGACTTGGGGGCATAAGTCGATGCCCGGCATCGACCTGTAGAACCAGGCGATGCCTGGCATCAACCTCGTGGCATAGGTTGATGCCAGGCATCGACTTATGTCCCAAAGTCGATGCCAGGCATCGTCTTTCAGTAGAAAGTCTATGCCTGGCATCTACCCCCACATGAAATCGACGCCATGCATCGCTTCCTTATGTTCTGTTTGCTGTATTGAAGAGCTCATTTAGTTGTCTTTCCACTTTTTCTGTAGAAACCAAAGAAAAGTAAGTCTGCGGAGCTACTAGATGATTGCCCCCCTGCATTCCTTGCTCACATTCAAAGAGCAAGGCATGAGAAATCTAGGCTGAAAGCCAAGGAGATGGATTTTGATGATGAACCTGATCTGAAAAAGATGGTCACTGATTTTGCAGAGTTGACTATGTCTCCTCTTTGGAGGATAGTAATTTTCCATAGCAGAGACCAGTCCTTCTCTGTTTCAACTGCTCTGAAGGCAAGATGTCATGCTGTGGAGTGCCTCACGTGGTAAGTAATCTTCTTTCTATCTCCGTGGCTTTAATGATGCTCTCTGTGACTCATAGTTCTTGTTTGCAGGGTGAAGACAAACGTAAATCACACTCCTTTGCATAGGTTTGTGAGCTCCACTGAATGCATTACAGTTGGCTATTATGATGAAGTAAGCAAAAGGAGAGTCAGGGAGCATTGCAATGAGAATGGGATCTCAAATGTGCTCATGTTCCCAGCCGTTACCAAGAAACTTCGTCATGTTGCTGGGGACATGACATTGGTTAACCCCTATCAGAAGCCACAAAAACTCATAATGAGATTGCTTCAGCATTTCTCCGATGATGATGACTGGGTCCTATACCTTTTTTCGGGCACAGGTAATTTCAATTTTCACAATTTTCATTAGTCATGGTTGATTGACGCCTCTAAGTGGTTTTCTGCTGTTTCAGGAATGACTCTGGCTTGCTCCTTAAAGATGTTCAGGCACTGCATAGCTGTGGAGAAGGATGATGCTCAAGTGAGCTTTATTACAATGAGAATCAATGGGCTGAATGAATGCCCAGATGAAGACCAAGAGGTTGGAAGGAAGCACATTGCAGACACGGAGAGATTCCAACCAGCTTCAAGGGAGCCTGTTCCCCCACTTGCAGATGAACCGGGGGACATGGCTGACCTTGAAGAGCCAATCTTGGAGCAAGAGAGGCAGGATATGTGTTCTAATGTTCCAGAGGATCCCAATATCCTTGAGCCTGAGGAAAGCTATGATCAGCTTCTATTGTAGATTCATATTACTCTTGTACTTACACAGGAAATGTAAAACATCATTTTAATATAAATATAATGTCGAGTTCTGCTTCCACTTTGTGTTCAACTTGATTTATCTTGAGCATTTCTCTGATCATGTGTGAATGTTTCTTAGTATAATTTTGTTGATTATTATCTTCTCTTGGGAATGCTTTTGTGAAATGTATTTCATATTCTGTGAATATGGCCATGCATTCAATGAGGATCTTAACCATACAAAGGGGATGATCTTAATTGCCTTGTTAAAATGTTCCGATTTTTGCAACACATGTACTCTAATTTTCGAGTAACTTTTAATCAGCTATAATCTGTGCTTGTTGAGGTTATGGATGTAAGGACGGAGCTTCCCGAACTCTTACTTATACCTTCAACACTAATCTATTGTCAAAGATCATGATGTGGGATTCTTGATCGGCTGAACAACTAGTTTTCATGGCAACAAGAATTTTATTATATCTATCTTGACTACTTGGGATATGAGATCAAGGTTCTAGTGACAATATTTACAAGCAAGAACAAGTGATGCTTTCTAGATATTGTAAAATGCTCACTTTATTGCTTGATATAATGGTCTTTAGGTAAAAAGGAAAAGAGAACATGTCTTTGTTCTCCTTTGTTGTGACTCAGTGTTTCCAATGAACTTCCTTTTATAAAAGAAAACGTACAAAGAAGTACACTCAGGTGAAAGGAGGTATGCACAAAGAGAAAAGTGTCACTTACATTCACTAGTTAGAGTACAAACAAGAATGGCAAGTAGCACCAGCAGATCCTCTTGTGAAGCAAGTGTGGACACTGACCCACTAGTGAACCAACTCCTGACCACACTTCTCCCAAAGACTCTTTGCACAACTCCTACAAAGTACAAGCCTTTCTCATCTGTACTTGTAAGAATTATATCATCAACATATATGCACATGTAAATGAACCCATTATCACTTGCTTTCATAAGCAAGCTACTATCTGCCTTAGATACTTGGAAACCAAGTTCTTTCAAGAACTTCACAAGTCTATAATTCTATGCCCTTGGGCATGCTTCAAGCCATACAAAGCTCTCTTGAGCTTGCACACGATCTGGATACCTTCCATCTCTAAATCCTTGTGGTTGCTTCATGAAAACATCATCTGAAATATAACCATTTAAAAAAGCATTCTTCACATCTAATTGACATAATTTCCAACCTTTACATGCAGCAATAGCTATGCGTGTCCTGATGGTTGTCATCTTTGCCACACGACTATAGGTCTCATCATAATCTATACCATATGTCTGAGCAAAACTCTTCACAACAAGTCTAGCTTTATACCTAGACACACTTCCATCTGCAAACCTCTTTGTCTTGAAGACCCATTTACATCCAATGATCTTCTGATTATTTGTTTTAGGAACCAAATCCCAAGTCTCATTCTCCATCAATGCATCATACTCTTCCTGCATAGCTTTCTCCCAATTTTCCTTACCTTTTGCCTCTTCATATGTAGAAGGGTCTTCATTTGCCTTTATCATATAAGTATAATCTTTGGTAGCCAAAAAAGAAGTGTCATAGCTAGACCTTGTAGGTTGCCATTTGTGTCTTGATGACCTTCTAAGTTCTCCACTTCTTGAGGTTTCTAGTTCATCACACTCTAGATCAAACCTTGGCACTTCTTCAACTTCAACATGTACTTCATTGTTCTCCTCTTCATCAAATATCTCAACCTTTGATATACCTTTCTTTTGAGTCACAACTTCTTCATCACCTTCATAAATATTGATTGTACTTGCATACCAAGTACCTTGCTCATCAAATGTAACATCCTTAGACACAAGGAATTGTTTTGTGGATGGACTCCACAATCTATATCCCATCTGCTTATCATCATATACAATAAACACATATTTTTCAGCTTTAGCTTCCAATTTGTGCCTTAATTGTGATGGCACATATGCATATGCCAAACATCCAAATACTTTGCAATGATCTAGAGTAGGTCTCTTGCCCCACCATGCCTCATATGGTGTCATACCCTGCAAAGCTTTACATAGTAATCTATTAACCAAATAAGTAGCTGTATTTACAGCCTCAGCCCACAAATAATTTGGGCAATTTTTCTCCTTCATAATGGATCTTGCAAACTCAACAAGGGTTCTATTCCTTCTTTCTAGTACACCATTTTGTTGAGGAGAGTACCTACAAGTAATTTCCCTTTTTTATACCTGCATTCCACAAGTAATCACTGAACTCATTAGAGAGATACTCTCCCCCTCCATCTGACCTTAGTCTCTTCAACGTATGACCTGTAATTCTCTTTGCATACACATGATAGTGTTTGAATGTATTGAATACCTCTAACTTATCTTTGATCACATATATAGTGATCCATCTGGTAGCATCATCAACATAAATCACATAATACCTTGAACCATTGATACTGAAATCTTTTGATGGTCCCCACACATCTATGTGTACCAATTCAAGCTCTTCTGAATACATAAAACCATGCTTGGAATAAGATTGCTTATGAGCCTTACCTAATTGACATGCCCCACATCTGTATGTCATATGTTGACCTGCAACATTAGGAAATCCAAGCACTGAACCATTATTAACCATATCTTTGATACCTCTTTCATTAAAGTGTCCAAGCCTTTTGTGCAAAAGATCTAACTCAGAGATCTTATGTCCTCCATAGGTATACAAGGCATGACCAACATTACCTTGGATCTTCAATGTGAACAATCTTCCTTCTTTCTTCCCTGAAACAATTTGTTTATACCCATTGCTAGGGTCTTCCACAAACACTCCTTCATTAGTGAACCTAACTTCATAACCATTTTCAACAATTTGTCCTACACTTATCAGATTCTTAGGAATTGTAGGAACATACAAAACCTTACTCAAGAGAGTACTACCATCCTTGGCCTTCACTGATCCAATTGACTTCACATTATGCTTTGTATTGTCACCTATTTGAACTACATGATTAGTTATCTTATTCTCCAAATCAGTCATCAAAGCTATGTTGCCACTCAGGTGATTGCTACACCCCGAGTCAATGTAGAAGACTCTTTGGTCTTCACTTTGCCTTTCACAAGTTGCATTCATTATCAATGTTGAATCCTCCTTCTGATCTGAAGCATAATTGTAGTAGGTATTGTTGTATTGTTGACTTTGGAATCCTCTACCTCCATTTTTTCCAAAGTAACTTCTACTACCTCTACCTCTGAAATTACCTCTTTGATTTCTGCCACCTCTTCCTCTTGAATTAAAGTTCTGATTATATCCACCATTATTTTGAGTATTATGCCAACAATCATTAGCTAAATGATTTGTCTTACCACAAATCCAGCAAGCTTTGACTCCATCTTTACTACTCCTGCCTCTTCCTCTACCTTTGCCACCTCCTCTTCCTCTTAGGAAGTTGGCTTGGCTAGTTGTACCTTCATCTTCATTTGCTTGTTGCTTGCCTTTGCTATTTTTCTTCTTATCTTTTGAATACATTGCATGACCTGTACTCTTATCATTTTCACCTTTGACATCCTGCTCAAATGTTAGCATATATCCTAGCAACTGATTTAAATCAGGAGTAAAATGATCAAGTGATAATTTAGTAGACAAAATGAATGGCTTCCATTTGTCATCACCTCTCAAACCTGTGAGGATTCGCCTTACCAATTTATCCTCGTCAATATCTTCATCAACTGCTCCTAATGCATTTGCAATGTCCTTCATTCTTGTTACATAATCTGAGATAGATTGAGAGGCCTTCTTCTTGAATGTGATAAATTCTGCCCACAAGGATGCCTTCCTAGACTTTGTGGTGTTTTGGAAATGCTCCTCCAAAGCATTCCATATATCACTTGCACTTTCAAGACCTCTAATGTGAGGCAGCAAGTAGTCATTAACTGCCATGTAAATAATGCTCCTGGCTTGAGCATCTTTCTTCATCCAAGTCTTTAAATCTAATAATTCTTCCATAGATGGAACACTAGGATCTCTGAACTGAGGCTTTTCTTCTTCACCTGTGATATAACTTATCAAGTCTTTGCTCATAAGATGAGCTTCCATCCTCATTGACCATGCTGGATAGTTCTCTCTACCCAACTTCTCTATTTGAAGAGAATCTCCCATCCTTTCTTCACCTGTGTATTGAATTCTTCAAACTTTATGAGTAATAGATGTACCTTTACTTCGAATGATACTCATTTTGTCTTCCTTGATGTCGTATGGCCTCCTTCTCAAGCTTTGCTCTAAAGCTTTCACCTTCTGAATCTTTAATTGTTGAATTCTTTATGTCTGCAGCAGTCGGGGTCCTCCTTCCTTCAATTTTGATACTTCCTGCTCTGATACCACTATTGGAGAGTGTTAATCTCCAAAAGAATAAGCTACTCTTGAAATTAGAGCACCTCTATATCAAGAGTAACTCAAGACCTTTCCCAATTTGGAGGATTAATGATCAATTATAAAGATTTTGGATAAACTATGAAGAAGAAGACTCTACAGAAAGTCTGCTGCATATATCTCTCTCATTGACTTATCAAATGTGTAAAGTTTTTTATAAAACTTTGCACAAGGTGTCGTCTATAGTTTGCACACCTCCTCCAAGTTAAATCACTTCAAGAGACTCAGTAGATCTAAAAACTATTCTTCTGAGAAGTCGATTCAGACACCTATAACTTCTAACACTTGGTTCTCTCAACCTAGAAGCCGTTTGCACAAATTCTTTTATCCACAGGTAGCTTACCTTCCAACTTAAAGATTGAGTGCTTGCTTGCTCAAAACTTTACAATGTGGAAGGAGAACTGACCAAAACATTAGCATTGAATTTTGCACCTATTTTAGGAAACAGTGAACACTTCTTCACATATGAATGTTCCTACTCATAATTCTCAAAGCTTGTTTATAATTAGGCTCTCAAAATTTAACCATAGACTCATTAACTACAAAAGGATTCTTGAAATGATCAAGCACAGAAGGAGAATACACAAAAACATCGGGCACAATTTCTCTTCATTACTAGAAAACTTTACATTTGGATGAGAGAGTTAATCTTCATGCTTCTCAAGTGTCTAATCACATCTAATTCTCCTCAAATCTTGTTCTTACACATTCTCTCATATTTGCCCCGACATTTTCTTTGTATATATAGGCAAATATTTACAAACTCATGACCATACAAAAGTATAAGATGAACTGACTCTAAAATAATGTACATATGTGTACACATCTTCATCTCCTGGATATGCACTTCTTTCAAGCTTCATAACTTGATCTTTTCTTCAGTCCTTGACTTCAATTCTTCACCAAAACATCAATTTTTGATTGCCCTACACCAACAATATGGATAGATGTTCACCAAGTGACAAGGATGTAACTTTGGTAATTCTAATTTAGGACTAATGGTCCAAGGGATCATAAATTAACATGCATTCTTGAATAAAGTATCCTTCATACTTAAACATTCAAGAATATATCTTACAAGTTGAACATTTTGATAATTTTAAACATTAAGGAATGTTAAAAATCCAAAGTAATATATATGTGGATGTGTTAAAGAGGTTCAAACATGTTTTGAATACGATACGCCTAGTAATAACATGAAAATATTATCTTTGATCATGATTAAGAAAGCATGCACTAAATCAAACTACCACTTTTAGTTAGACTGAAGCATAAGGAATTTAGAAAATGATTTGAATGATCAAAGTTAGGATATATCAATCTTCTTAGCAAGTATACAATGATTCATAGGTCTTTGGAAACAAGGATGAATCTTACATAAAATTAATCGTTAGGAAAAAATGAAAGTATAATTTATAACTTGATTTGTATAGCTAAAGAAGAAGATTGGACATGTATCTTTTGAAGAAGCTATTTGCAACACTAAATATTAAATATTTTTGTTTTAAGCAAGATTAGATGAAAGATACAAATATCATTCATGTGTTCCAAGCTATGAGCACACTATCACTTGAAGTAAAGAATCCATATGATCCTTAAGTGATAAAGAAAATATTTTTGTGTTCATATCATAATTATTGTATTTTGGTACAATCACCAAGAGAAGTGTGTACTTTAAACTATGCACCCACAAGGGGTTGTTGAAATATGTTTGAAGTACACAAGAAACAAAGAGAGATTGACAAATGATAATAATTTTGGTTTCAAAATCAAGAAAAGGAATAAATATCACACACAAATGAAATTTCAAGTCAAATTTTCATGATGGAATGGGAAATCATATCCTAGGCGATATTTAGCCTTTGGTTTGACACTTAGGAAGTGAGCACACTTCAAGCAATAAAGCTTCATAGTATTGTCCAAAAGCATAGGATTCCTTCAAGGATTGTTCAATAGGTTAAAAAACGATTCCAAGATGAATCCTTTTCTCATGTTGTTTCCATTACTTAGGAGTAGTCTCATGTACTTGAAGAATAAACTCTCCCTAGTACTCAGAATGAAATTCTTCAAGATAGTTAGACACTTAGTAGTTCCCAAGCAATCCCAAACCATTAGTAGGGGTACTAAAAGTCCAATGATTGATATATACCACACATATATCAATCTTAATGATAATCTTAGCTTTGGAATCTCAAAGGCCTTAACACATGCTTGGACTTGCATTGAGGAAAGATCTCTAAAAAATCCCATTGCTTAGCCAAGAATCTTTAGCTAGTCAAAGAGATCTTGAAGATAATGAATATTCACAATAAAGTAGAAAAGCTCATGAGAGTTACCTTTGAAAGTAAAAAATCCTAAGAAGGATGACATTTTTGGAAGTAGATGTTTCCAAAATGAATACATAAAGAGGTAATAGGGTCTAGAAATATCCTATATATTTGGGTGTAAACAGTTCTTTGCAAGAACTAGAAGGTGTACAAATAGGATAAAACACCTTAGTCTTTGCTCTCAAAAGTGGCACCACCAAGGGTTAAAGAAAGGATCATTAGAAATGATCATGAGAGCATATGTTGAAAATGCAAATTGGGCAAGCCCTTGGACCTTAGAGAAAGGGAAGGGTCTGATAGCCATTCTAGATGTGCATCATCATCCAATTATGGAAATACAAAGAGATAAGAGTCAAATAGAGGCCATATGCAAGGGTGTGTAAAGGGTCACAAGGAGACTATTTACTCATATTCTCAAGGAGAAGGTGGGATTGAGGCAAATCATGCAAGAGAGTGAAGAGGAAACTTAGGAAAGAAAGTTTTAAGAGTTCTTGGGGTTTTCCAAGAACAGAGACGCATAAAACAAGAGTTACAAATCTCATACACCTTATAGGAATAGTGTTTCGTGTACACGGCCTAATTCTGTTGTACATATAGATCCAATTGAAGTGGTTCATGCATTATAAATATAACATAATTACATATGTATGTATACGTCCACCAAGTATCTCTATCTAATTCTTCTCTATTACGGATAAAAAAAGATGTAGTGAACCCTAATTCTATCATAAGCTAGTGATCTACATAGTGTTTCTTGTACAAATTAGTTTTCTGAACTAAACTAGTCCCTTTGTAATGGATGATAGCTCAAATTGTAGCTATTGAAATTTAATATGTGTAGAAAGGATCTTAGGTAAATTGGATATTATGGTGATAGGTTAATCGAGCACAAACACATTGAATAATCGTAGAAGAGTGTGCACTAGAGGGATCAAAGGGCATATACATGTTGTGTTGTAATTTGGAGATCAAAATATCACACTTGGTATGAGAGCTAAGTAAAGTCTATGAGGGATCACTGGAAGGAGCTAAGTGCAAAGGACCCAAGCTCAAGTGGACTCTACAAGCTTCAACAAAGTTCTCACTTAAAAAGTAGCTCAATATGGGAAATTTGGGACAAAATGTTGAAGTGTTAAACAAAGACAACTATCAACCATGGATGTTCAAAGTATCCAACTATCTTATAACAAAAGGATTGTGGCCTATTGTGTGTGGTGATGAAGAAGCACCCAAAGTCCATCCAAAGGACCCCAAGAGAACTGATGAAGAGTTGAGAGCCTTGAAGGAGTGGGAAGAGAAGAATAAGAGAGCTAACTTCCTCATTTCCCAAGTAAACTCCAACACCATGACAATTCATATATCAGATTTTGGTTATTCCAAAGATGTGTGTGATGCCATTGAGAAGGTTTATGCCACTTCAACTAGAAGAAGGATGATTATTCTCAAGAATGAACTCCATACCCTAAGAAAAGGAAAACACCAATCCATAATGGGTTATAATCTAAGAGTAAAAGAGTTCAAAGAGCAACTTGTAGCCATACACTTACAATACATACGTACACTTGTACATACATACATACACACACATACATGCATACACATACACATACACATATGCATACACTTACACATACATACATACCCACACATACACATACACACACATACATGCATACACATACACATATACATACATACATACATACATACATACATACATACATACATACATACATATACATAGTAAATACATACCCACACACATACATATACACATGCACATACATGCATACATATACACATATACATACACTTACACATACATACATACAATTACATATACATACATACACACACATACATGCACACACATACACATATGCATACACATACACATATTCATACACATACACATATGCATACAATTACACATACATACATATCTACACATACACACATACATGCATACACATATGTATACCCTTAAACATACATACATACCCACACATACACACACATACATGCAGACACATACACATATATATACATACACATACATAGTAAATACATACCCACACACATACATATACATACACACATACATGCATATGCATACACATACACATATACATACACTTACACATACATACATATACTTACATATGCATACATACACACATACATACATGCATACACATACACATATGCATACACTTACACATACATACATACCCACACATACACATACACACACATACATGCATACACATACAAATATACATACATACGCATACATATTAAATACATACCCACACACATATAGATATACACATGCACATACATGCATACATATACACATATACAAACACTTGCATATACATACATACACTTACATATACATACATACATACACATACATACATACACATACATGCATACACATACACATATGCATACACTTACATGTACATATATACTTACACATACACATACACACATATACATGCATACACATACACATGCATACACTTACACATACTTAAATACCCATACATACACACATATACATGCATACACATACACATGCATACACTTACACATACTTAAATACTCATACATACACATACACACACATACATGCATACACATGCACATATACATATACATACACACACATACATGCATAGACATACACATATATATACATACATGTGTTGACCTAAGCACCAACTTAGGGACTTGCGGAGAAAGAGACTATACCTCAATCCCCTCTCAAGTGCATATAGTGGGGATACACGCTTTTAATTATCAATCCAAAGAGTATACAAACCTAGCCGAGTGTATGAGGACATGCAATCATGTGACAATCAATGCAAATGAGCTACTCAAAGAGTGTAAATAAGGCAAAGACTCATCCAAACAAGCTTCAACTGTCGGTCATGGCGAAACGATACTTGGTGCAGCAGCCGTCAGTATTTTGGACTTTTCTCCCAGCTCCGAGCTCCAAAAATAACAAATAGCATATGCGTTTCGAAGATCTCAAGAAGACGCATCCAATGGCAGTGGTTTCACTCAATTCTGACGCTCCTACTTCAAGTTATGAGCAAAAAAATGAGTCGCGGGAAATACGTTCCTACACTTCAGCACTTCCTACACTTCGCACACACCTTACCTACAACAAATAAACACTTTCATGGATAGACAACACTCACAACCAAATCGGGAAAATTTTGGGGCCCGTCTTTTTCTCTGCTTTGTGCTTCCTTTAGTTCTGCAACACTCTCCCCCTCTTCGTCTCTATCGTCCCTTGACAGGCTTTGCTTCTTGTCCTCAGTTTGTTGTCCGCACGCGACCAGTGGTCAGTATTGCCTGATTCTTGATCTTGCATTACGTTTTAGAGGCGCTCTGATTTGTCCTGGTTGCACACATCGAACCTTGCTGTGTTATTCACTTCTTTTCTCTGCACGCCACCTTTGCTCATTGTTACCTGTTTATTAAACAGGTGTTCAGTTTTGACGACCTCTTCTTAATTCTTGTTTTACATTCTCTGGGCCTGATGCATTCGACTTGCTTGCCCGCAACCCTTGGAGTTAGACTGACTACCTGATATTTTGCAGTCTAATTCACCTATAGGTTCATTAATTCTGGGTTGCCACGCACGCCACCAGTGGAAGGTATGAAGATGTGGTGCTTCAGTCTTCGATCTGGACCTTCCAGAGATCAAGAGGTTGAAGCACCCCATGTGGGTTACGTCCTTTCCTTGGTGTGTGTGCCCCTGCGGGGCTCTGTGCAGAGATGGGTGTTGCGCCCCTACGGGGCTTCTTGCAGAGATATATCTTCAGGTATTTCTTTTTAGTGAAGCTGCTTCTTTTGTTGTCTTCTTCTTTTCTTCTTCTTACTTGACTCTCCCTCAACACTACCCCCCTTCTGGACTCTATCGTCCCCGATAGGCTTTTTGTGGTGGCGTGTGTAGGTTTGGATGGCTCGTTGCTCTCTTTGATTTAGCAGATTAGCGTGACAAAGCATAAACTCCTTCCATTGCTGAGACTTTACCCCGTCCTCTGGCGCCTGTCTATGATCAGCAAAGAAACTTGTCTCGTAGGCCACCAGTCTTGCATTCAAATTGGAGGTCATTTTAACAAAAGTCTCTGAATCCATATCAAAGAAGCCTGTAAAGAATGCTTCTTCAAAAGTCTGCATATATGTCGATGGCAAAAACATGAGACGAGAAAAATATGCCATAATAGTTAACCGGCTGGGAATAGTAGATAAATAAAAAATTAATGCCTCCGATCCTTGCGTAATGCCGATGAAATTCAAAAATGTATACCGTGCATGTTGGAACACTTTTATTACAGTCAGGAACATGCTAAATATTTTATTTGTCATTTTGACTGCTAAATCTGGAACGGTAGCATATCTTGCAAGCCAAAATTCCATGGTTTTGACCATGTATTCCTCTGTCGGTAGGTAGTTATGTGGTGGACTAGGTAATAGTGGATAATTTAACCACTGATTATTAATGCTGCCTTGTCGCTGACCTTCCCAAAATTGCATCCAGGCTCTTCTACGGGGTAGTGGGCAAAATGATGGGTTGACTTGAAGCTCATACGGAGATGCTTCCCACTGTACCCGTAGTGTAGGGTTCTTTTCCAAGAGATTCCTTCTCCATACTGGATCTGCTGCCTCAAACTCTGCTTGAGTATAGTTAAACGTGTCGTACCGAAAGGGGAGATTGGGATCCGGTTCCTTATTTGTCGTATACTTTATATAAGACCGAGTTTGTTCCTTCAATAGCCCGTATGGTACATTGAATGGCTTGAGTAGGTGCTCGAGTTGCTTGCTGTCGATTTGAGCCTCTTTCATTAATTTGATGATTTGATCTTCAAACTCCGCAGTAAGCTGGGACACCAGTAGTGCCCTGTCTGCTCGGCTTAGTTCTGCAATGTCTCGAGTGTTAGGTTCAAATGGAACCTTCTTTTCCGCCCTTATTGGTGAATGATACGAGGGGGGAGAGAGAGGACGTACCTCTTCCTCCACAGTAGCCGTGGTCTCTTGTAGAACTACTGGTGTCCCTTGTTTTGCTCGCTGCTCTAATTGCTCCTGAAGCTCTTTGATTAAAGCATCTTTTTTCTTGTTTTCCTCTTCGGCCTTAGCAATAGTTGCCTGGTGTTTAATTAGTTCCTGGGCCACAATATTCATGTGTTCTGTGTCTTCCTTACACTGTCGCAGGTAGTTATTCTCTACTTTTTTCCATTTCGTTCTGAGGGCAGCTGTGTCCTCCATGTATCTCTTTTCCCAATCTGTAATGACAGCTTGCTCTTGTCTGAGTTGGTTTCAAGTTTAGTGATCTGTTCTTCCAAGTTCTTGATATTGCCTTGTTGGTTATCAGTAATTGCAAGTGGCTGATCACTAATGAGAGCTGTCATTAACTCTTTATTTCGTTGTCGCATATTGTCAGCTTCCTCCATACTGACTTTAAGCTGAGACTCTAAGATTTTACTGCGTGCGTGAATACGTGTCTTCTCAGTCTCACTCATCTCTAATTTCTTTGTTAATTCCTGGACTTGTTCTTTCAGTTTTGTCTGCTCTGTCTCTAGCATGTTGTTTCGTGTTGTGACCTCTTGAAGTTCCTTCTCTTTATTCAGAGCTTGTTCTCTTACCTTGGATAACTCGTTGGAAAGATTCTGACCTGCTTTTTCAAGTTCTTTCTTATCTCGCATGGCTTGGTCGTAATCTTCATCAGTGTCAAGCATTAATTGTTGTGTGTCCACAGCTGTTCTAATCATATCTTGCACAATAGGCTTGAGCTGAGCTATGTCTACATTCAGCCATGTCTTTGCTATTCCTGGAGTCTCTCCTGTTTGCACATCTTTGCCTTCTGCCACCTGGAGTGTGTCATTATGCGGTTGTCTAACTTGCAGTTGTATCCTGGGTTCTTTATCATCTCCTTTTGCTTCATTCTTTTTGGTGGCACTTCCCTGAAATGTGACATCCATTGGGGAGGGTTCTGCCACAACCCTGATTGGTGTGAAGGGTTCTTCCGTATCTATAGCATTATCTTCATTTTCCATTTTTGATATCTCCACATCTGTCTTTGTGCTTGTGGCTTTCCTATCCACTTTCATTTCTTGATCGACTGGCTTGAGGCCTTCTAGTTCTTCACCATAGTCAACTTCATTTAATTCGGTCCATTGCCCATCATCCTTCGATTCGCTTCGAATATCAACATCCAACAATGATGTGTCCTTTTCTTCTTTTTCCTGTGATGAAGAGCTCGAATTATCTAATCCTATTTTGCGGTATCGGTGAACTTTAGTGAGTTTTCTTTTTGTACTTAATCCTTGTTGTGACTACTGATAATGATGACCTTGCACTGGTAAGTTGATTTGTCCCTCCGTGTATTTGTGCGTCTCTTCCAGTGCTTTAGTCAATTCTTCTTCCGTGATTTGTTTCGGTCCTGCAATGGTTACTTTGGGAAGTACATGGAATCTTTTCGTCATAGGTTCTCCTTCTTCATCTTGCTTGACTTCTCGTAGTCTTTTTGTGCCTCGCATTCTCGGTTGAGAACTGGTTTCTGCTTCTTCCCCACTGATGGCAACCTTCTTTTTCTTAGGGACAATGGCGGGTTTTGCATATTGAGCTAGCTTTTCTGAAGTTGGCATCTCTCTCAAACAATTCTTCATATCTAAAGCTTCATATATCAGTAATGTGAGAGCCGAACTACCATTCAAAAATTTCTTCTGGCCCCACTTCTTCTGAGCTTCAAATAATCTTTCTTGAACATAGCCTGTCAAATTCACTTTGTTCCCAATTTGTCTCATGGCATGCGATAGTAATTGTACGACTATCTTCTGTGGAGCGGTATACCTGTGCATGCTTGGGAAACAAAAGTGTTGATGCACCAATCGAACAGCATCTTCTATGTCAATTCTGTTTATATCCAAAAATGATCTCTTCTTGGGATCATGGCACTCTGCTTTGACATTTGTGACGCCTTCTTGCTTCCATCCAAATGCTCTGTTGATTAATTCGTGTGTGAATTGGATGGTCTTCCAAATTCCGACTTTATCCAAGACTCGTGCTTCTGGCACTGATATTTTTGTAGCCGCAGGTTGCATGGTATTCATTACTTGTGCACATCTCTGAAAATCTGGAACATAGATCGGCAACTTGAGAAATGCCTCTATGCCCGCTTGTGTCCATACATCTTCAATATGAGGTAACCCCTGTATTATTGTTTTGAAGTCCTGTGACATGATAGGAAAATAGTGATCTGTATCCATAATTTTGATAGTTGCCATGAAGATGAGATCTGACACTGGTTGGTCATCCCAAAACCAGTGTCCTCTTGCTTTTGTGACTGATTCCAATGGAAGAAGTTGGACCTCTTCCTCTTGTGTAGCTTCGGAACTAGTAGACGCCATCTGCACTCAATATAGAGCATGAATTAGTTGCCATATATTATCAGAAATCCTCCGTTGTTTGTTTGCGATAAGCTCGATATTGCTCCGAGTGAATGGTGTCGTCCCTTTCCCGTGTGTGTGAGAAAGGTAATACCTGGATTTTTTCACATTTTTAAGTATTTTTATATTTTCATCTGAAAAGGAAAACAGAAAAGTTAGTTTATAGCCGAAGCGAGTATTATTATTTTTTGGAGTAATTTCCTTAATGTATGTACAAGTGCTCTCCTATTTCCCAAGGGGAAAATGTGCTTGACTATCCCGAAATAGAAGAAGGATGTGCCGAATGCTTGGCCTTGTAATGTGGCCCTATCATGCTTACTTGAGGTGCATTAGAAACTTCATGAGTGCAATGGTAAACTTTATCTCTTCGATCCTCCGCTCCTCGTGGTTGCTTTGGTTTCCAGATCCCTTTCGTAAACACTAAGGGAGGTCGTCTCGTTTCCTTGATGCTTACAACTCCTTTTGTTCTATTTGCTTGCTCCATTGTTCGAGTGAAATTGGCATTGCTTTTCCAATTTCTTGGATGACTCCTACGTGTTGTTGTCTTTCGCCTTATCTGATGTAGTACTTCTTCTTTTGTCTTTAACTCCTGTTTAGCTGCTTGTTTGAGCTTTTTGGGGATCCATATCTGAAGTCGCAATCTTTGAGCTTCGAGCAAAGTCTTAGGGATCCATACTTGCACTGTTTCTTCTGGTATGTACTTCTGTGAAGCTGGTTTGGTGATTCCTGTTTCCTTCTTAAGAGTGGGTGCAGACGTTTCTCGACTCTGCTTTTGATCCTTGCGTACCCACTTATATTTGGATGGGCCTTGATATGGGTATCTGCCTGTTGGTTTCCAGTAGTGCAATCTTTTGATGTTTTGAGCAAGTGTAGGAGAGCAAGTCTCCTTAAGGGTTGGCTTTTCCACAACTGCATTGAATGACTTCGACTCTATTGTTGACGTCGCTAGGATTGAAGTTTCAGCTTCTATGCATTTGGTTTCTAACTTGTGAGCATTGTTGATACTTTCTAATGTCGTCCTCTGAACTTCCTCGGAACTTTGTATTATATTTGTTTGAATACATGGTTTCTCTTCAAGTAAGCTGAAAATTTCCTTATGCCCTATCTTAGCCGAAATATAGCCTTGAGCTAGATGGATACACGCCTCTGTCTCGATGATCCAGTCGTGTCCTAGGATGAAGTCTTCTATCAAATCTTCATCCTCACACACTAGGACTCTTTGTTCCATTGAGGAATTTCCTAGGTGGAGGGATACATTCGTGGTTCCAATACATTCTACAGTGTGACCTCCAACTCCTATTAATCGGGCTTTTGTGGGATTCAATTCTAATTGCAGCTCTTTTGCTATTCTCTTTCGCATGCAGCTAAGTCCTGCTCCTGAGTCTAGTAATGCATCTATCAATTTGTACTCTGTCTTGCCAATCCCTAGGTTTAGGTAAGGTTGCGTTTTACACATACCCATTGTATCATGATTTTTGACCTGGTAATTTGCCATAGGGATGGGCTCTTCTCCTTGGAGATAGCGTTCATCTCTTTGCCTGATCCACTCTTTTCGTTTCTTAATGCGCTCTAGTGCTTCTTGTCGAGCTTCCTCTCTAATTCGCTCTTCTTCCTTTTTCCTATTTTGAGCACCTACTAATCGTGCTAGCATTTGATCAGTTAAGGGCTCCATGAATCCTCTTACTCTGCATCCACTGATGTAGTTGGGAAGAATGTCTCCGTCTAGCGTGGCGAGATTGACTGCACCACTAGTAGAGATTCGATTTATGATCAAGGGTCCGTATCCGCGTTTTTGTAACTTCTTGGCATGTTGTTTTAGGGTGTACACTAGGACTAAGTCTCCTTCTTTAAGTCCCTTGTCTTTTATATGTGCATCATAATATGCCTTTTGTCTCCGTTTAGCAGCATAAATGCCTGCTACTGCTTGCAATCTTGTCTCATGTAACTTCTCAATTTGATCTAGTTGTTGGGATAATTCATGGCCGTTCCATTCATGTTGCTGGGCCACTTTCAAGGTAGGCACTAAGAAGTCAATTGGCAAAATTGCATTTTGCCCATAAACTAAATTGAAAGGTGTAGTTCCAATGGCAGTTTTATATGCAAATCGGAATGCCCAAATTGCATGATGCAATTGTTTATCCCAATCAGACCTTCCATTATTGACAAGCTTAGTCAACACCGTGCACAGTACTTTGTTAGAGCTCTGAGCTTGTCCATTGGCTTGGGGATGGTATGGTGCTGATTTTTTATGAATCACTAAGAACTCGTTCATTAAATACTCGATTACCTCATTGAGGAAGTGCGTTCCCCGATCGCTAACAATCTCAATAGGCAAGCCAAAGCGGGTGAAGATATGCTCAAAGTGAAATTTTGCGGTAGTTTGAGCATCATTTTTTCTAGTGGCTCTCGCTTCTACCCATTTAGTCAAGTAGTCAGTGGCTACTATGATGTACTCCGCATGTGATCCTTTGGCAGGTGGATTGATAGGTCCAACAAAGTCTATACCCCATTTTGTGAAGGCTCTAGCGCATATCATTGGTCTTAATGGCATGTCATCTCTCTGAATTGGGTATTTAGTTCTCTGACAAGTCTCACAACTTCGTACATACGTTTCAGCATCCATATGTAGAGTTGGCCACCACAAGCCCGCAAAGAGAATCATTTTAACAGTTCTTTCAGCCGAAAAATGACCTCCTACAGCACCTGCATGTGCCATTTCTAATATGGGTAGATATTCTCCTTCATGCACACATAATCTGAGTTGGTTATCTTTCCCTCGTTTGAACAATTGTTTTCCTATGAGAATGTAGTCCTTGCTCATTTCCTCTAAGGATCGCTTTCTTGCTAAGCTGGTTCCTAACTCATGTTCTTGAGTTTTTAAAAATTTTACTAAATTTGTACTCCAATTGGGTGCTATGGTCAAAAAAGGTAGAGACATATGATCTTCGGGAATCGTCTCTCGACATTCTGCACAATTAGTTACGTGGTCGTGAACATTCTTGGGCATGTCAGGCCAATACACTCCTAATCTTTTCAGTTCTCGGATGGTTCCATGAGTCCCTTGGTGTGTTCTCCATTTGTTTACATGTGCTTGCTCAATTAGTTGCGTTTGTTCATCCTCTTCAACACATCTGAGTAACACTCCGTTGGGTTCCTTGTAGTATACACTACCTGACACTATGTGTAAGTTCCTCGATTGAAGAATTTCTTTCTTGCTATTCCTATTGATAGAGTGTTGTGGGCAATGGGTGAGTATAGGGATCAATTTTTCGGCCCACTTTGGGCAAACTTCTAGATTGAACAAATAAGCATCTGGTAGATCGTCGGGTACTCCACTTGGTGGCTCTCCGTGTGTTAGCCTAGAAAGGTGATCTCCTCTCACATGTGTGTTCCCCTTTTTCACTATTACTTCGAAGTCAAACTCCATTAGTAGTAGAAACCATCGTACCAATCTTCCCGTGTTACAAGGCTTATTAACTAAATACAACAAAGCTTGATGGTCTATGAAGAATTTGAACTTGTTGGCTAAAAGATAATGTCTTAATTTCTTCACTGTGTATACAATTCCTAAGCCTTCTCGCTCCGTAGTGGTATAATTTCTTTCTGCTTGATTCAGTTGTCTACTCGCATAAGCAATCGGATGATCAAGCTTGCCTTCATCAGCCGGCTGGGCTAAGATGCATCCAATGGCATAGTTAGAAGCGTCAACATGAATATGAAAAGGCTTGCTCCAATTGGGTGATTTCAGAATTGGGGCAGTGCTAAGTCTCTTTTTCAACTCGGTGAATGCCTTTTCGCACTCTTCTGTCCAAGTAAATTGAGTCAAGAGACCATACAAGGGTTTTGCTATTATGGCATACATGTGAATGAACCTACGGTAGTATCCGCAATGTCCCATAAAAGCTTGCACTTCCTTTGCATTCTTGGGTCTTGGTAAATCTAAGATGACTTTAATCTTGTCCTCATCCGTTGTTATTCCATTTCTCGAAACTATGTGTCCTAGAATTTTCCCTTGCCTTACCATGAAGACACATTTCTCTGGGTTTAAGCAGACTCTGTACTGTCTACATTTGTTGAATATCTTCCTCAACTCAGGAAAGTGATCGGGTCTTTGATTGGAGTATGTGCAAAGGTCATCTACATATACTTCCATGCTTTTTTTCAGAAATTCCTTGAAAACATGACACATTAATCTCTGGAAGGTGGCTGGAGCATTAGTGAGTCCAAAGGGCATCACTCTGAATGCATACACTCCCCATTCAGTGGTGAATGCTATCTTATGTTGATCCTGAGTCGCAATAGCTACCTGATTGTATACGGAGAATCCATCTAGGAAACTATAGACCTCCTTACCTGCTACTCTCTCTAATAAATGGTCCGTGATAGGTAGTGGGTAGCTGTCACGTATAGTGGCTGCATTCACCTTCTTCAAATTTATGCACACTCTCAATTTTCCATTTTTCTTAGGCACTACTACTAGTGGCGATACCCATTCAGTATGTTCGATCTCATATATGAATCCTGCTGCTAGTAGTTTGTCTATTTCTTCCTTAATCTTTGCTGCGTAGACTTCATTGTATGTATAAGGACGTTGTTTGGAGGGTTTTGCATCTGCTGTCATTGGTATTCGGTGGGAACAAATAGTGGGTTCTACCCCTTTGAGATCCTTATAGGTCCATGCGAACACATCTCGGTACTCCCTAATAAGGTATATGAGTTCTTCTTCCTCTTCTTCAGACACATCTTTACCAATATAGGTGCATCTTTCTTCTCCTTCCTCAACTGTCACGACAATTTTTTTCGTTTGTTCCTTGTTGTCATATGCTTCTCCGTCTCGTGCCTCTCGTCTAGGCATTTGAATAGCCACTTTTCTTTCCTCTACTTCCTATTTTTTAAAGTGTTCAGGAACTTCAAAAAGATCTGGGTCCGGCCCTACTTTACTCCTGTTCTCCTCCTGCCTGTGTATTGCAGTAGCAGTTTCAATTGCTAAGATCTTTGTTGGTTCCTGTTCCTTCTGGTTCTGAATAGTATTTAAGCAGCTTTCTTCGTAATCAAATTCTGGTTCCATCTCTATGCTTTCATTTTCCTCTTTCCATTCTTTTTCCAGGGTTTCCCCTTCTTCTACTTCTTGAAGGACAACCATATAGAGGTTTACATCATAGCCTTCCTCATCTATGCATTCATTCATCGTCAAAACTTCCTCATTTACACACACATCTAGAGTTGCCAAGATTTCCATCCATCCATGTGGCTCAAAGATTTCATCAGAGAAAATTTGAGGTGTGTAAGTGGGGTCCTCTATGGATCTATGGTTAGGATGTCCTATCGGCCATGGTTGCCTTTTGTTCTCTTCTCTCTTGGATTCCTTACACATCCACAACTGGGCATCTTCATGCATCCAAGATTGATCACTTGATCCAGCACTGTGAATGGATAAGTCATCTTCTTCTCGGTGTACTGGATTCCATTGTAGTGGAGGGACATCTCAATAGGCAAATGTGTGCAAATTTATTTTGGTGGTGTTTCCTTGATGTTGCAGGTATAACGAATCTCTTCCCCAATCCTGTACTACCCGCATTTGTCTCATGAAGGGTCGTCCTAATATCATCTCGTAGTTGTTTGCTTTCTCGAATTTGCAGATGGCTAGGGTGTGTTCGAATTCTACACCGCAAGTGGTTAGTTTGATCCTTTCCAATATTCCTAAGGGTTTTTCTACATGACCGTCTGCTAATTGGAGTTTCATGCGTGTGGGTCGTAAGGCGGGTTTTCCCCATTTTTCCCAGATTTCCTTAGTGGCAATTCCTACCCCGGCTCCCGTATCTAGAATAGCCTTGGTCATGTACCCATTGTGTGTGACTGGTAGACAAGTATTACCCTCATCTCTTTCACTAAACTCTCCCACTTTGTCCACAGGAACTTGTATTGTGGAGTTATTTCCCTTCTCCTTTTCTGTTGGTCCTCCAATCTCTGGCTGTGATTCTAATTGGTTTGTCATTTGCTTCCATAATTGTGGTTTAAGTCGAAGCAATTCTTCCACCGTCAATTTGCATCGTACTTTTGTTTTCTTTAATTCTGTTAGATTGTGTGAACTCTCTTCTACCTTTTCCTTTCCCTTTCCATGCACTGTGGGTGCTCCGATTATTACTGACTCCCTTTCGTATTCTCCCATGTAATTAGGCAACGTTGAAATACTTATGGTTTCCTCTCTTCCTCTGTCAAGTTTTGACACTTCTTCGTACACTTCCTCCAAGTTGGGGTGAAGTTGACAATCTTCCCCATCTATTTCTTCAAAAGGAGGTGTATTATCTCCATTCTTCTTCCATTGCTCCTCTCGTATTCTGTTCCATAAGTCCTTTGGCCAATCTGCCTCTAGGTCTGGGATTATTGACATCGATTCTTCTTGGTTTGTTCCGCTTTGGTCATCTTCTTTCCTAGGTTCTTTGTTATTGGACTTTAAGCATTCTTCATACAGACTATGTGCAATCCTGGTTTCTGGTAGAATTGAGATAGGCTTTTCTAGGATTGCTTGTGCTACTTCTACGAGTTTCCTGCATATGGTCAGTCTTTCTTTTTCTAATTCCCCTTTAGGGTAGATTTTTTCATGTTGTTCAACGCTTGGGCCCATCTTGATTCTAGCTTGGTAGGCTTTCAACCACATGTCTAAGTCGTCTGGCTTTGGGTCTACTAGAATTGATCCGGGCTTCTCCCTATCTAAGCTAGGTTCGGGTAACTCAAGGGTCTCCTTAGGATTCCCTTGTTCCTTGTGCTTATTCGGTTTTTTGGTTTGCTTTTTACTGCTTATAGTCTTGTTTTTTGCCCATTTGTCCTTGAGTTTCTCTCGTCTTTCCTTCCATTTATGAGCTTTCGTGTTCCGGGGGTTTTCACATGGGTCCTCCGAATCTTCCACTATCTGAATTGAAGGGCTCATTTTTTTGTTGCTTTTTTGTTTCTCTTCCGAGTGTTGTTCTGTTTGTTGTTTCGTTTGGGCTCTCGTAATGGCCTTTAGTGGCACAGTGTACTCCTTATCACTTCCGGATCCTTCAATGACCTCTATCACATTGATAGGTGCTGTGTCTTGGGATTTGGCTGGGTTCTTAGGGCAATCTCTAAAAAGATGTTCCTTTCCACAATCACTGCAATACCCTTCCCAAACTCTGGGTGGTGGTGGATTATAAGGTCGAGGGCATTCCCTAATGAAGTGATCCCCTCCGCATCTATAGCATGGTCCTCTCTGCGCCGGTGGTCTAACAGGTGGTCTCATGGGTTGTTATGCTTTAGGAGCCGTATACATTAAGGTGGTGGTTTCTGCTCCATATGTCTGATCATAGCCCTCATAACCATAATAAGCCGTGTCATATGTTGGTTCATATTCCATCATGTTGGCTTCATATGGATAGTACTCCCCTAGTGGAGGTTCATACCCTGGGTTGGTTGATTCCACATTGGTCATTATTGATGCTGGTACTATGGCTCTCTAAGTTTTCTTCTGGTTGAGCATACTTCACTGGTACTACTTGTTGAGGTTGTGATAGCTGGGGTCCCAGTACTGGTTGTGGTGGTGGGTATGGTGCTTGCTCATATTGTCTTGGTGCCCCTGCTTGTGTTGGATAAGGATTGTATCTAGGCATCTCCCTACCAGGCTCTCTCGGTTGATATCCATATGGTCGGTATTGAGGTGGTTGGATAGGCCGTGCTTGCCTATTGAAGGGACACTTTTCAGTGGTGTGATTGGTGTATTTTTGCTCAATGTGGCAGTATGAAGAAGTCCCTTGTTGTTGCTGTCTGTAGTATGGATACGTAGGTTGTGCACCGGCCCCTCCTCGGACGCACAAGTGTGTGGGGTGCTCTCCTCCACATAAATTACATCTTCGTAGCACCGGAAATCTTTGTGCTGGGTTTTGGTAAGATCTCTGTCCCTGGACTCCTAGTTTCTTTGCTAATAATTCTGCTAATTCTTCCATGTTACTGGAGTTGGACGTGATAGTACTCCTTAAATCTTCTGTTTTAGTGTGGTCGGTTGTACCTTTGAGATCCTCGGCAAGGTTGTCTTCCAAATCAATGCACTCTTGAAGACACTCCCCCAGTGTTTGTAATCTCTTCACATACACCAGTGTTCCAGGGTTCCGTTGGTGAGTCCATCTAGAAATAATGAAATCATCTTTTGTTGAGTGGGTCTCTCAGCCACTGGGCATCTATCCACATACTGATTGAATCTTCGGGCAGCAGTCTTCACGGTTTCATTAGGGTTTTGTTTAAAGCTATGGATTAAAGATGCAGAATTGTGTTTAATCCCTCTCTTTGTGAATTCTCCAATGAATTCTTGAAAGAATTGTTCCATGTTTCCAAATTGGTTAGGATCTAAAGGTTGGAACCAAGTTAGAGCAGTCCCTGTGAGGGTGAGCCCAAAAGACTCATACTGCACAAAGAAGTCCTCTACTTGCTCCGCTCTTAGAACTTGTTTAAATTCTGCGATATGATCATAGGGCTCTCCCAGCCCATCATAATGGTTTCTTACACATTTAGCTACTTGGATAGGTCTCAACCTTCTCATTGGTTCAAGTGGTCTGGGCATCACAAGGAAGACTGGGATAGCTGGTCGTAATGGCGGCACTCCCGGCTATCTTCCTACCGGTGGTTGTGGTCTCGCTGGTGGTCGGTACTGGTTCCCTATCCCTGCGTGGGCCTGATTGTGTGTGTGCACTCCTGGAGTTGCAAACTGTACATGGGTATGGTTGGGCACGCTTCGTTGACTGGTCTGTCCTGATGTGGTTTGCTCCGTTTCATGTTGATTCCCAAAAGGATTTTGTGAAGTAGTTGCCTCACCTCTCTGAGGAAATACAGGCGTACCCATGTATCTTAGCCGAGCCCTGTCTAAGGCACTCACAGGCCAATATCTCCTTTGATCCTTATCCAAGGAAGTAAGTCTAGTTTCATCATCTGGGTCTTTCAACTCATAAAATGTCATGGGGCTTTCTTCTCTCCCTGGAGCCGGTAAGTCAGTTTGAAGCAACAGGTCTGATCCGTGGATCATATAGACTTCCAACAGGTAATCATCTTGAGGTATCAAATCTCCTCTCAAGACCCGTGACACTTGAGACCTACCCCTCGGGGTAGACACATACTCTTCAGGTTGTGTTCTTTCGGAGTTGTTGGTGTCCACAAACTCTCCTCTTTCATTGATTCTCTCAGGAAATTCACTCACAATATAGATATGACCAATCTTATCTACATATGCTCCTCCTTCGTACTTGACAGCAGGTCGGGGCAGAATTGTGGCATTCTGGGAAGTTATCATCCTAGCAACAGATCTGTTTAATCCATCCAGGTAGATTGGGATCTCCTGGGCATTGGTGGACACATATTGTAAGGAGGTACGGTAATCCCCTTCAACAGTAGACATGAAATTCCTATTTGGTGTTGGACCTTGCATGTCTTCCGAAGCCATGTGTAGTGCCCCTTCCGAATCACTAGAGGTTTCTGAGTAAATGGAGTGGTGACTAGCCTGAGCAGCGCTTCCTACCGAAGATATGACACTTCTTCGACTACTTAGCACTCTTCCGGATCTCAGGTTCATCCACCTAACAACTCTGGCCAGTCCTTGCAACCTTCTAGCCTTTGGGGTTCTTCACTAAGGATCAAAATTCTAGGAAGAATGTTGGCTACAGATTGACTGAAAATAACTTTTCAAGCCACGATACTTAACCTCCAAATTCCACGATCTCTGACTACAGACGATACTCGATCGCTGACAAAACGATACACGACACTTGTTTGGTATCGCAATCTTTGATCAAAACGATCTTTAGTACAAACGATACTTCGCTCCCAACGATACACGATACTTGTGATCCTATGATACACGACACTGATCAAGTATCGCGATCTCTGAAGACCAGACGATACACGATACCTGTCCAAAACGATACTCGATACTCCAGATAAAACGATACACGATATTTGATCCCAAACGATATTCGATACTTGAACACAGACAATACACGATACTTCTACCAACGATACACGATCTCTCACAAAACGATACCTCACAAAACAATCTTTCGCAGACGATCGCTGGCAAAACGATACACGATACTTCTTAGGTATCGCGATCGCTGAACCAAACGATACACGATCGCCGATGAATATCGCAATCTTTGATCAAAACGATCTCTTGGTCAAACGATACGCGATCTCTAGTAAGTATCGCGATCTCTGAGAGACGATACCGATCTTTGACCGAAACGATACACGACACACGAGACTTCTCAAGTATCGCGATCGGTATGAAACGATACACGATCAACGATCGCTAGCCAAAACGATCTCTGGCCAAGTATCGCGATCGGTATGAAACGATATACGATCAACGATCGCTAGCCAAAACGATCTCTGGCCAAGTATCGCGATCGGTATGAAACGATACACGATCAGAGGGAAATATTGCGATACTCAAGCACAGGAGCAAAACGATACTTGTGAAGTATCGCGATACTCGACCGCGGGAGCAAAACGATACTTGACCCTTTTTCAAAATTTTTGCTAAGATTTTTCAAGTTTTGATTACACACAGATGTTTTACAAGGTCTCCTACCCTCTCCTCACTCTCTGTATCATTCAAATCACTCCTTTTCACCTTTGTCAGTACCAAACGATACCTGACACAGATCGTTTCCCTTTCCAAACTTAATTTACTGAGAAATTTTGATCAAAAGGGGTGGGTTAGCTCACCTTGGTAGCTCCTATGATCTCTTTGTCACTTCCCCTTGCTCTGTGTAACCCCAGATTGCCCGATTGTTCACTCACGATCTCTGGCGCAGCTCTCACGATACTCGACACTGCAGCTCACGATACTTGCTTTCAAACAAGTGAATTGCAAAATGACTATTTTTTGGCTTTTATACTTGGTATTTTCTTTACTGAACAAAGACTAACTCCTACTCTCCGGGCTTGACCTACTCTTTCCCTACTCCTACTCTACTCCTTCCACTCACTTCCCTAGACTAACAACTCACTACACACACTCTAAGAATGAGAAGTAGCAAGTGCGACTGAAAATGACTTAGCAAAGAAGAGACAATTTCCACTCCTCCACTTACTTCAATGCAAAAAAGCTACTTACCATCACACGAATGCCTCGGTCTGATTCGTCACTCCCCGGCAACGGCGCCAAAAAGTGTGTTGACCTAAGCACCAACTTAGGGACTTGCGGAGAAAGAGACTATACCTCAATCCCCTCTCAAGTGCATATAGTGGGGATACACGCTTTTAATTATCAATCCAAAGAGTATACAAACCTAGCCGAGTGTATGAGGACATGCAATCATGTGACAGCAATGCAAATGAGCTACTCAAAGAGTGTAAATAAGGCAAAGACTCATCCAAACAAGCTTCAACTGTCGGTCATGGCGAAACGATACTTGGTGCAGCAGCCGTCAGTATTTTGGACTTTTCTCCCAGCTCCGAGCTCCAAATATAGCAGATAGCATATGCGTTTCGAAGCTCTTGAGAAGACGCATCCAATGGCAGTGGTTTCACTCAATTCTGACGCTTCTACTTCAAGTTATGAGCAAAATACTGAGTCGCGGGAAATACGTTCCTACACTTCAGCACTTCCTACACTTCGCACACACCTTACCTACAGCAAATAAACACTTTCATGGATAGACAACACTCACAAGCACGCTTTCCAAGCAATACTTATGCATACAAGCTCACAAAGAAGAAGATACAGAGTGAAGAAGACACAAATTCGAATTTCTGTGCTCTCTCTTCTCACAATGGCAAAACGTTCTTTACAAAGAGTCACATTTGACTTATATACTAGTGCCCTAGAAATGGTCCTTTCACACAAGAGAACGGCACTTTATTCACTAAAAGACTAATTTCTTACTATTTTACATGGGTAAATCTCTAATCTTCTGTGGGGATGCATCTAGAGGACTCCTCTAGTGCATTTACAATGTAAAATATATTACAAGAATGATTATGATACAAAAATATGATGTCCAAATCGGAAAAATTTTGGGGCCCGTCTTTTTCTCTGCTTTGTGCTTCCTTTAGTTCTGCAACAATACACATACATAGTAAATACATAACCCCACACATACATATATACACACACACATACATGCATACACATACTCACACATATAGATACACACACATACATAATAAATACATGCACAGATACACACACACATACATCCACATATACATACGTACATACACACATCATAGATTTATATTTTTGTATGTGTACTTATATGTTTGATTGAAAGAGGTTAGTGCCCAAAACCAATGACACCTATGGATTTGTATTGTCAGGGGAGCACTAGATTGTGCTCTCTGACTACAGTAGACAAGATTTTGGAAATACACTTTTGATTACAAGATCACCCACGAAGGGAAAATAATACAAGAATACGTGACTGATACAAGATGTCCCACAACCCGGGACTGATAGGTATGAATAACTTGACTAGAGATGATACAAGAGATCCCACAACCCGGGATCGTAAGTATGAGAAAAGATATCTGGATTACAAGAATTCCCTTCAGGGACATGGACTAGATACAAGAAATAGAAAGAATCTCCTACTACGAGATTACAATAGGACAAGGCTAGATGTCCAAGAAACAAGACTAGACAAGACTAGAGCAAGAGACAAGACTAGAACTTGAACTGGAACTTTAAAGTACTTACTTGGTGATCATGACTCCTTGAGCTCCCAAGACTGGTGTTGGCAAGACTGATTATGAATGTGGCCAACCCCTCCTTATATAGGTTTTCAAGGGCGGTTCCCAAGGGCGGTTGCGACTTGATGATGATTTCATCGACTTGAATCGGGACCTCCGGGTGTCAAAATTCAGCAAATAGACAGTGGATCTTGGGATTTTGGCATGTTTCGAATGCAATGGAAGCATTAGTTTCTCCAAAATCTAATCCAATCATGAGATATGGAAATTGACATGGAATCTAAGGTTTAGATGGTTTCCTTTGTGTCCATGACATCACCTCCCCCTCAAGCGATGAGTTCCACAAGGAGCGGACATGTTCTCTAACTTGGGTTTCATTGGATTCTTCTTATGGAATTCACGAACCTTGACTTTTGCTCTCTGAAGATTTTTTGTAAGTTCATAAGTACGATCACTAATGTCATATGCTTTCCGATGAATAAAGCATTCCAATCGTCCTCGCGAGATTCTTGAATCTAAGACATGATTAACCTCGAATTCTTCATGAACCTTAATCTTGAAAGGTGGTGGACTGGGTCTCCCTTGAACTTCCTTAGCTTCATGACAAGATAGGTCCTTTGAGATTTTAGTGGTGTGTTGTAGTTTTTCCAAGAATCGGGACCTCCGGGTGTCAAAATTCAGCAAATAGACAGTCGATCTTGGAGTTTTGGCACGTTCCGGATGCAATGGAAGCATTAGTTTTTCCAAAATCTAATCCAATCATGAGATATAGAAATTGACATGGAATCTAAGGTTTAGATGGTTTCCTTTGTGTCCATGACAGGTATAAAAAATGGACAGATGGGCTGCTTATAGATCCATAATCCTAAATCTTCAGTGATGATGAAGATGATGAGAATGTAAAGAT
>CM035430.1:74093408-74148408 GCA_020310875.1 Ceratopteris richardii | reverse complement strand
TGTATGCATGTATGTATCTATGTATGTATGCATATGCATGTGCATTGTGTATGCATACGTATGTGTGTGCGTATGTGTATGTGTGTGTCTCTATTAGTGTGTGTATGTATATGTATGTGTCTTTATGTGTGTGTATGTATATGTATGTGTCTTTATGTGTGTGTATGTATATGTGGGTGCATGTATCTATGTGTGTGTATGCATATGCATGTATAGTGTGTGTATGTGTGTGTATGTATATGTTTGTATACCTGTGTATGTGTGTGTATACATGTATATATACATGTGTGTGTGAATATGTATGTGTAGTGTGTGTATGTGTGTTTTAATGTGTATATGTGTGTATGTGTGTGTATGTGTGCATCTCTATGTGTGTGTGTATGTGTATATGTGTGTCTCTATGTGTGTGTAATGTGGTTGTATGTATATGTGTGTGTGTGCATGTATATATGTGTGTGTGCATGTATAGGTGTGTATTTGCAAGTATCTATATGTGTATGTGTATGTGTATGTGTATGTGTATGTGTTGTTGGAGGAGATGGTGGACACCTTCCAGAGATGAGATGGTGCTACAAATTCCTACTTCACATCAGCCAAAACTGAGTTGAGAAGTGCAAAGTAGACCTCTTGAGCTTTCGAGGAAGCACAAATAATCACCCAAGTACTTTGGAAGATGATCCTCAAATCATTGGATCAAAATAGATTACTTAGACTTTTCACCAACAACCAAAACTTGCTATTTTGGTCACTAAGCTTGCTTAGAGAAATGAACAATTCTCTTTCTCTACTAACAATTGCACAAAATCCTTTTAAGCATATCTATTTAACTTGGGTAGCTAACTTTTGCAAGTCCTCTCACTTGAAATGATCAACTATGCTCAGAGAATAATGCTTAGCAAATTAGAGATACATCTCGACATTTTTGGGTGTTGACGGTATGTAGACAAGAGGATAATGTTTTGCACATAACTCCAGAATGACTACATCAATTGACATGAAGCTTTGTAATAGAAAAAAAGACGGTCTAATGAATTTGTAGTATTTTGAGCCACAACAAATGATCAAGTACAAGCTGAGAAATGGATCAGAGAAACTCACTCTTCAGAGTAGTATATGATAGAGTAGAAGAAATGAGATATGAGAAAACTATATGTAATAAGGCACATAAACTAAATTAACATTGGCAATTAATGATTGCACAATGTGATGAAAATTGTAGAGCTATAGTGTGAGCTCAATGTCCACTATAAATCCCTTTGAAATTTGTGCTATATATCCCATACTCCATGCAACTAGATAGTCCTCTTTTATAGCCTTTTTGTTGGAGCAAAGATTCAAGTTTGAATTTGAATATTTACCTAAAAGTGTTCCAACATTTTAGGACTTGTTTTGCCATGAATTCTCACCAAATAACTCGTGGAAAGATTCTCCTAAGAACTCATAATTGGAAGCGATTTCAATTATGCACTTTTACTAGGAGAGAAAAAACAATCTTTTACAATAGATCATTCATGTGCTAATACATGAATGCACATATGATCTTATGGCTAATTGGATAAGAATTTAGGCTTGGATTAGTTGCACCAAAAGCTCCCCCTCAAGCCTAACATGCTTGTGCTTCAACTCTCTTTGATCTCCTACAATCCAATCGTCATCTTGAACCTGTTCAATTTGGTTCCATCCAAAGATTTAGTTAGCATATCTGTATATTGTAGGTTTGTAGACACATATGACAAATGTATGTCCTTGCTAAGTAGCTTTTCTCTCACATAATGGTAATGGAATTCAATATGCTTAGTCCATGCATGATATACAAGATTAGCAACCAGACATAATGAGCTAGTATTATCTCCAAAAATCATTGGAGTGTATGTATGTAGCCCCAAGTCTAAATAGAGTAGGTTTATCCACATTGCCTCTTGTGTTGCATTTGCTAGACCGCTATATTCAGGTTTAGTTGATGACAATGCCATAGTTGGTTGTTTATCAACTTAGATCCTGCAAAAGATAAGTAGTTAAAGGTGCTCCTCCTATCATCTTTTGAGCCAGCCCAATCTACATCAAAGTATAACTTTATATCCAAGTCACATGTAAATGGATAAAATAGCATTTCATTTATGGTACCCTGCAAGTACTTTAAGATCCTTTTGGCAGCTTCCATGTGACGTTTTCTTGGTGTATGCATGAATTGACTCAATGTAATTACCCCGTAGCATACATCCACTCTTGTTAGGGTTGCATAATTGAGACTCCCAACAACCCTTGATAACCTATAATGTCTTCAAGAAGCTCCCCTTCATAAGCACTGAGTTTGTGATTCAATTCCATGGGTGTACTTGCAATTTTTGCATTTTCCGTTTTGAACTTGACTAGTATATCATGGATATACTTTCTCTGAATACTCAAAACACCAAAATCTGTATAAACAATCTCTAAACCAAGAAAATATGTAAGCAATCCAAGATAATTATTCTTGAATTCCTCCTTCATCTAGGCTTTGATCTTCTTGATGCCATTCCATCATTTCCTGTAATAATAATGTCATCCACATAAACACATAGATAAATAACCTCTGAATTTCTTCTTAATGAAAAATCAAGAATATGCCTTGCTTGCAACAAAACTTTGGTCCTGCAAGTATGTGACTAGCCTATGGTTCCAAGCTCTAGGAGCTTGCTTTAAACCATACAATGCCTTCCTTAACTTACATACATAATCAAGTTTGTCTTTATCTTCATATGCTGGTGGTTGAGCCATGTAGCCCTCTTTAGAGATCCACCCATTAAGGAATGCATTTTTAATATCTAATTGGTAGAAGTTCCAATTCTTTTAAGCACCAATACTTACTAAAACTTTGATGGTTGGTATTTTGGCTACAGGTGAGATGGTCTCCTCATAATCCACTCCATGGGTTTGAGCAAACCCCTTTGCTACTAGCCTTGCTTTGTACTTGTTAATTGTGCCATCTGAATTCTTTTTCACTTTGCAGATCCACCTGGATCCTATTACCTTCATGAATGGTTTTTTGGGAACCAAATCCCAACTACTATTATCTTGAACTGCTTCAATTTCCTCCTACATAGCTTCTCTCCCTTCTTCTTCGTTATTGGATTCCTCAAATGAAGATGTTTCCTCTGACATAAAGTCTTTAGCTATTTATAAAGAATGATTGGTGACTAGTGATGTGTCATTGCCATACCTTATAGGTTTCTTGCTTTCCCTTTGAGATCTTCTAAGTGCTTGATTGGATGACTCTAGAATGTCTTCCAATTTGTTTAACTTTGCTTTGCCCTTGGACTTCCAGGCTTCAAAATCAATTTGTTCTTCATCTTCTGAGTTGACATCCTTTGATGTATGTGATTTTTCCTTGGTCAAATTTGGAAAATCATTCTCCAAATCATAGGGTAGCTTTATTTTCCTGCAATCATCCTCAAAGAAAGAGTTATTTTCATCAAATACCACATTCCTACTAACTATAAATCCTTTGTTAACGGGATTATATAACCTATATCCTTTCTGATTCTGATCATAGCCAATAAATATGCATCTTTCACATTGATGACTCTCTGCTAGGACCCCACACATCTATTTGTACAAGCTCGAAGTAGTCTTCATAGCATGTATCCTCTTTTGCTGAATGGTTTCCTATGTGACTTGACAAATTGGCATGCTCTACATTTGTAATCATGTGTTGCTTGGACACATTTGGGATGCCAGGCACACTTTAATCCGTGCATATTTTCTTTAATGTCATTTCACATATATGTCCTAGTCTCTTATGCCATATCTTCAATTCAGATAGAGTTTGGTCCTTATGATTGAAGAGGCAATATTTCTTGTATCTTCAACTTCAAAGGTAAAAATTCTACCAGATTTCTCACCTTTTGAAATCCTCTTGAATGTTGGAGTTAGACGTCTGCGGAAGCACGCGAACAACACAAGGAAGAGGAAGAAGCTTGGAGCACAACACACAAGACTGAATGTATTACTAGAGAATGTACAAAGATAAGTAGCCCATTAGGGCAATAGGCGTATATACAAGCCGGGGGAAAAAAACCTCCTAAAGAGGGAAAAAAGTGCCCCGGCGGTCCTAGAGTGTTCACACACATCACTACCAAAATATATCAACAAATCCCCCCTCGGAGTGATGCGGTGAACAAGGAGCTGGCACTCATGTATAAGGAAGTGCCGAGCTATGTGGAAATCACTCCACAAAAGGAAGTAAGCCCAAAGCTTTGCGGAAAGCTTCAAACTTCTCCCTAGGCAGAGCCTTCGTGAAAAGGTCTACAATGTTCTCCTGCGTGGGCACATATGCCAAGCTGATCTCCCTAGCAGAGAACCTCTCCCTGACATAGTGATAATGCACCTCAATGTGCTTAGTGCGAGCATGGAACACAGGGTTCCTCGCAACTGCCAATGCGCTCTAACTGTCAGTGAAGATGGTGGTGGCAGAAGACTGGCCAACACCCAAATCAGCCATAAGGCGTCTGAGCCACACACACTCAACAGTCGCTGTGAAAGCTGCCCTATACTCAGCCTCACAACTGGAAGTGGCCACAATAGGCTGCTTCTTGCTCAACCAAGATATTCATGAGCTACCAAGCATGAAGCAAAAACCACTGGTGGACACACGAGTGTCATAGCAACCAGCCCAATCTGAGTCAGAAAAAGCATGCAAATCTGGCGGTAGTGATCCCCCCTTGGGATAAAACAACCCAAGTAGCCGAGTACCACTCAAGTAGCGAAAGATGCGCTTAA
Source organism: Ceratopteris richardii (assembly GCA_020310875.1). NCBI lineage: Eukaryota > Viridiplantae > Streptophyta > Polypodiopsida > Polypodiales > Pteridaceae > Ceratopteris > Ceratopteris richardii. The sequence goes on along the minus strand of CM035430.1, from coordinate 74,143,650 downwards.
CCGCTTTCCAATGCGTGACTCCTGGGCAATGCATAAACCTGCTCATCTGTGAGACAACAAACTGAATATCTGGCCGAGTAATGCATAAGTAAATCAAGCATCCAACAGCCTGCTGATAGAGAACAGCATCAAATGCATCTCCAGCATCATGAAGACTCAATCGTAAACCTGTCTCCATAGGAGTGGCAATAGGCTTACAGTCTTCAAGGCCAAAACGCTGCAATAATGTGTCAATATATTTCGTTTGACACAAAGCCATTCCACCATCAACTTGCATAAACTGAATGCCCAAATAGTGATGCAAATGCCCCAAATCAGACATCTCAAATAAGGCATGCAAATCAGCCTTGAAATCAGCAATATGCTTCTCAAGAGGACCAGTGAGCAGCATGTCGTCTACATAGACAACAATGATCAAAAGCACATCATTAGCACGCTTAACATATAAGGTGCTTTCAGTTGGACTGTTCTCAAAACCATGTGCAATCAGATAGGCATGTATTTTTTCATACCAAGCACGTGGTGCTTGCTTTAAACCATATAACGCCTTCTTTAACCTGCACACCTGGTTTTCATGCCCTTTCTGCACAAAGCCACGGGGCTGAAAAACATACACTTCTTCATGCAAGTCACCATTCAGAAATGTTGTTTTAATGTCCAACTGATGTACATTCCAACCATGATGGGCTGCAAGTGCACAAATGCTCCGAACAGTAGTCATACGGCATGTAGGTGCAAAGGTCTCATCAAAATCAATGCCTCTTTCCTGCGCATAACCCTTTGCAACAAGCCTAGCCTTATACCTGTCAACTGTACCATCAGGTTTACGCTTCAGCTTGTATACCCACTTAGTGCCAATGGCCTTCTTGCCAGGAGGTAAGTCACATAAAGACCATGTACCATTCTTCATTATAGCATCATATTCAGATTGCATAGCAGCCATCCAATTTTCTGAATTTTGTGCTTCATCAAAAGAAACAGGCTCATTCTCATCACAGAGACTAGATGCAGCCATAGCATAGCAATCTGATGCAAAGGAGGTACTATGAGAGCCTGAACGAGTACGATATGACAAAGGTGCATCTAATTTGCTGTCACGCAAAGTTTGCACCAGCCATTTTGGCATAGTTTTTGCCTGTTCAATATCAGCTCTCTCATCAACAAGTGCATCATGTAAATCTGCATCAGAAATGGCATGATCTGCATCATCATATGAAACCTGCAAAGGCTGAGAAGTTGCCTCATTAGGACCAGCGCTAGCCTGTCCACCTATAAAAAGAGGCATCAAAGTATCATACATGTCTTTGGAGCTAACAGATGTCTCCTTAGTACATGAAAGCAATGGCTGAATAGCATCTTCCACAAAGACAACATCACGGCTAACCAGAATGCGTTTAGTCTGTGGATGATATAGACGATAGCCTTTACTTTCAAAACTGTACCCAACAAAAATACATTTTACTGCCTTATCATCCAATTTTCTACGATGTTGTTCAGGCACTAATGCATATGCCAAACAACCAAAAACACGCAGATGAGCAACAGATGGCTTGCGGTCATGCCAAGCCTCATATGGAGTGATAGACTGCAACGCTTTCGTGGGACACCTGTTCAGTACATATGCTGCACACATGACAGCCTCAAGCCAGAAACTATGTGGTAAAGCCTGACTTTTGACCATGCACCTCGCCATCTCCATGAGTGACCTGTTCTTTCGTTCAGCAACTCCATTCTGTTGAGGTGTATACGGCACTGTACACTGGTGTTTTATCCCACGTTCAGCCAGAAATGCATTAAAATCTGAAGACATATATTCCCCCCCTCGATCAGAACGGAGGGTGCCCATTTTACATGCTGACAGATTTTCAGCCAAAACCAAAAACTGTTTGAAGCACATGAACACTTCGGACTTTGCTTTGAGTGGATATACCCATGCATGCCTGGAAAAATCATCAATGAAAGTCACGAAGTAAAGGTAATTTCCAAAAGAGGGTGTCTGCATAGGACCACAGACATCACTATGTACAAGCTGCAATTTCTGCATAGCCCGAACTGAACCATCTTTTGGAAAGGAAGAACGCTGCATTTTGCCCAAAATACAGCCTTCACAAACATGTTTTCCAGGTGCCTCAAGTTTGGGCAAAGAGGACACCATTTCAGATTTCTGCAGGCGTAACAAACTAGCAAAATTCAGATGACCAAAGCGTGCATGCCAAAGCTTTGCATCTGACATAGCCTGAGAATCATGAACTGCACATGCCGAATCATTCACAGATTTTTCATAGTCTATGAGCTTATACAGCCCACGACATAAAATGCCAGAAGCAATAATCACATCGCCATTTGAGAGATCATGGACTGTACACCTGTCATCAACGAATTTCAGAACCAAGCCAATCTTGGCTAATGCAGAAACTGATAACAGGTTCTTTTTGATCCCTGGCACAAATAAAGCATCTGACAAAGTGAAAGAACTACCATCAGCAGTAGTCAGAATGATCTTACCAACTCCCATAACAGGATACGAGGAGTTATTGGCGCATGTGACAGTATTCCCTGTAGGGGCAGGCTCGAGTGAAGAGAAGAAACTGCGCTGCGAGGTAATATGTTTGGTTGCCCCACTGTCAAAGTACCAAACATCTGAGTCTACTGCAGACATGCACTGATCATGAGAAGATGGGTAAAAACTGCAAACAGTAGTAAACGCCCATTCTTCTTCCTGCACAAGATTTGCAGACTCTGTTTTTGGTGTAGAGGCCTCTGCAACAACCATTCCAGCCTCTTTCTTCTTTGCCTCTTTAGCAGCCAGTTTTGGACAGTTCTTTATAATATGATCATTTCCTTTACAGTACTTGCATAACAATTTCTGCTTTTCTGATTTCTTCTCATCTTTATCCTGGTTCTTCGATTGTGCAGCATTTGCAGATTTCTGCTTACTAGTAGAAGAGCTCCATTTTCCTTTGGCCTTCTGACTAGCCAGGAAAGCTTGATCTGCAACACGCATAATGGACCTGTTCTGCCTGGACTGATCTTCCTGCAACAGAACAGAGACTAATTCCTCAAATGACAAGGCATTCGGATTGCCTTTCATCATCAATCGAAGAGTAGAGGCAAAACTCTGATATGAATCAGGAAGGCCATTCAGAACGGTCTGCACAAGTGAGCTATCTGGTATAACCTCATCAGCAGAAATCAATTGTTCCTGCAGGTCCTTGATCTTTGTAAGAAAACTATCCATCGAATCACCTTCATTCATGTGCTCACTCTCCAACTCTTTTCGGAGGTAAGCAACACGAGCCTCATTCCTAGCCTGGTACAAAGTGGTAAGTGTATCCCAAGCATCCTTTGCTGTTCTGCAAGAGCGAATGTGAGGAATAATGGCACGTTTGACAGACAAAGCTATCAATGCATGTGCCTGGGCATCTCTGCCATCCCAACGAATCTGCTCTGCAGTAGGTGCAACAGAAATAGCAGCACGAACAGGAATCTGCGGAATATCATCTTCGACACCATCTTCATCAGCTCCAACACCTGTATTTGCAGTACCTGTCGTTACAGGTGTAACAGGACGTCTTTCAACACCCTGCACAATGTTCCACAATCCTTTTGCAACCAATACATGTCGCATCATATAAGCCCATAATGGGTAGTTGGTACCATCCAACTTATCCTCAACAGCCAACATACGGAATACATCACTGCTTTCAGCCATGGCCGGTGACTAAAATACCTTGATGCAGAAAATTGACTGTATCTCAAAAAGTTGAACAGAACTGCCCAGACGAGTTCTGCTAGACCTGTAGTAGACTTCGAGACGCTTAAACTGGCGAACAGAAACTGGTATATACCTTTGGCACAAAAGGACGAAATAGCCTGCACAAGCACTGCAATAGTGCGTTCGGAGGCCGAAAGGAGCTCAGATCGCGATTTCGGCACCACAAAGCGAAGCAGTTTTGCTCTCGAAAACACCCTGAGTATGCTCACCAAATTTTGTGCGAATCTGAGACTGCAAACGGAGGAGTGTCGACGGCGCCCTAGAAGAATCAACGACCTGCTCTGATACCAATTGTTGGAGTTAGACGTTTGCGGAAGCACGCGAACAGCACAAGGAAGAGGAAGAAGCTTGGAGCACAACACACAAGACTGAATGTATTACTAGAGAATGTACAAAGATAAGTAGCCCATTAGGGCAATAGGCGTATATACAAGCCGGGGGAAAAAAACCTCCTAAAGAGGGAAAAAAGTGCCCCGGCGGTCCTAGAGTGTTCACACACATCACTACCAAAATATATCAACATTGAAGCCTTGTTGAGGGTCCTCCACATATGATCTATGTCTTGTGAATCTAACCTGTAAACCCTTCTCAACAATTTGTCCAACACTGATTAGGTTTTTTGTTATTCTTGGCACATATAATACCCTGCTTAGAAGATTGCTTCCCTTGGTTTGTGCTAGTCAAACGCTCTAAAACCACTGTGAATCCTTGGGTTTGTTGAGAAGAGTGGTTTGAGATTTCAAATATTTGAATCCTGGCCATTGGATGGTCCAGAAGATCCAATGGATGGTGTGATTTTGCAAAAGTCAAGGCTACTTGCAAGGTAGACCATTCGATCATTTAACAAACGTGTGGCTCTGATGTAATTCACAAAAGAAATTTCGCAAGCAACTTATGGTCTTTGGATTAAGCCACAATCTAAGGGCTATGGATAACCTCAGGTCACCCCAAGCACCTTTTCACATAAGCTCTTGGATGTACTTTGCATCTGACGGCTGTGAATAAGCCCTCAGTGCGGATCAGCTTGAAGACCGGACGTCCATGCGATCTTGGGCACATCTAACGACTACTAATAAAAGCAGAATCGTGCTCAACTTGAAATCCGGACGGGCAATGGATCTTGAAGTCATCGGACGGCTACGAAGAAGTGAACCTTTTCATATCAGCATGAATTACCGTGGACCATTAGATCTTGCACAATAGACGGCTATGATAGACTGCGAACTCGACGTTCTCTCTCTACTGTGGTATTCTAAGTACCCATGCAATCATTATGTTCCCCATCTCTTTTAATCATGATCACTCAAAAGAATGAATCCAATGGTTAGAATTACATTCGATCCATGATCTAGTTGAAGCTTCTTTTCTCCTATATTTTAATAGACAAAACCATTAGTGATATTTTGTGTCCCCTTAATCCTTGACAATCTTAATTTTAATCCCTAAAAATTAGGGATCCTTACAAGGCCCATTCAAGGCTCACTTTTTCCCCTAATGCAAACCTGAGGGTAATGTTTTGTACATAACTCGAGAATGGTTGAGTTAATTAAAATGAAACTTTGTAGTAAGAAATGAGATTGTCTTATAAATCTATACCAACGTGTTGAATCATAGAAAATGATCAAGTACACGCTGAGAAATAGATTAGAAAATGTTACTATTCTATATAGTATATGATAGAGTAGAAGAGATGAGATATGTAAAACTATATGTAATAATTCACATAAATTACATTGACATTGGAAACGAATGACTACACAATGTGAGGACAATGGTAGAGCTATAGTGTGAGCTCTATCCACTCTAAATCCCTCCAAAATCTATGCTATATCTCCCATGCTCCACACGACTAGATAGTCCTCTTTTATAGCCTTTTTGTAGGAGCCAAGATTCAAGTTTGAATTTGGATCTTTACCTAAAAGTGTTCCAAAGTTTTAGGACTTGATTTTCCATGAATTCTCACCAAATAGTTCATGGAAAGATTCTCCTAAGAACTCATAATTGGAAATGATTCCAATTATGCACTTTTACAAGGAGAGAAAAAACAATCTTTTACAAGAGATCATTCATGTGCTAACACATGAATGATCTTATGGCGAACATATGAATGCACATATGATCTTATGGCTAATTGGACTAGCATTTAGGCTTGGAGTAATTGCACTAACATGTGTATGTGTATGTGTGTGTATGTGTTTGTGTGTGTATATGTGCATATGTATGTATGCATGTGTGTCTATGTATGTGCATGTGTGTGTATGTATGTGTGTGTAAGCATATGTGTGTATGTATGTGCATATGCATGTATGTATGTGCATATGTGTGTATGCATGTGTATATATGCATGTGAGTGTATGTGTGTGTGTCTATGTGTATGTATGTATATGTGCAAGTATCTATATTTGTATGTGTATGTGTGCATATGCAGATGTGTGTGTATGTGTATGTGTATGTGTGTATGTATGTGTGTGTATATGTGTGTATGTATGTGTTTGTATGTGTGTATATGTGTATATGTATATGTTTGTATGTATGTGTGTGTGTATATGTGTGTATGTATGTGTGTGTATATGTGTGTATATGTGTATATATGTATGTATATGTGTGTGTATATGTTTGTGTATATGTGTGTAAGTATGTGTGTGTATACATATGTGTGTATATGTCTATATGTATATGTGTGTGTGTATATGTATGTATATATGTGTGTGTATATGTGTGTGTATATGTGTGTGTATATGTGTGTATGTTTGTGTATATGTGTGTGTGTATGTGTGTGTGTGTGTGTATATGTGTGTATGTAGATGTGTATATGATATTTTTGTATGTATGTGTGTATATGTGTATATATGTGTATGCATGTGTGTATGCATATGTGTGTATGTATGTGAATGTGTGTGTATGCATGTGTGTGTATGCATATGTGTGTATGTATGTGTGTGTATATTCATGTGTACCTTTGCATCACTCGGTTGCTCATCGCTTGCTCGCTCTTTGGTCTCTTCAGTCGCTCATTCACTCTTCGCAATGCTTGATGGTGGCACAAATGTGCCCGAAGAAAGCATTTTTTTTTTAATTCATCTACCATCGCTTATGCAATGCCAAAGCATCATAGGCAATTTGCTCCTGTTTCTAAAAGCATTGCTAACCTTCGATACTCATAGCGAAGGTTCGTATAAGCATCACATAAGTGACACTAGGCATCACATATGTGATGCTCTTGATTTATGTTTTTGGTCCTTTTTCCGAGACTTCGCTTATGCAATGCTTTTTTGAAGAAGTCGCGCATAAGTGACAAACCCATATTTTTTTTTCAATCAAGGGCATTGATACATCGCCCTTATTCTTGTAGTGACACAAAGAGATGTGCCTCTTTTCCTCCCAACCATATTCCTCTAAATATAGCTCTCTCTAATGGACTGCCTACTATGGAAGGTGGATACTAACCATCCAAGTGTCAGTCATGTAACTACATATGTGTAGAGTGTCCTATTTTAACTAGATTTAACTCAAGTGGATGGTTTTAGGAGACTCTAGAGCTCTTGGGGCAAAATACCTTCCCATGACTCTCATAGGACTTGAACCCAAGACCTCCTCCTTCCTATCCACATGACATTAATGACAAGGACATGCACCTTTTTTATGTAGAGAGAATAAGAAGCTTTAGTTAAGTATACTCTCAATAATTTTGCCCTACATTTGAATGACCAAATGATGTCCAATCTCAGATCTATCTAAACCTATGGGGCCCCTCATGTCATAGACTTAGTTTATAAAAGGGAGAAAGGAGGAGGTAGAAAGGTGGGAGTGCAAGAAGGGTGGAGGAAGGGAGGGGTGGCAAAAGGGAAGCTTGGTCGAGAGGGAGGGTGGGGCTAGAGGGGCATCCTCAGGGTGATGGGGGTTGGGAGCGTGAGGTGATTAATAAGGAGGTGGGAATAGGTGGTAATAGGGGAGAGGGTGGCATGGACTAATTGGGAGGCAGATAATGGGGGCAAAGGAAGCAGGAGGGGGGTGCAGGGAAGGTAGAGGGGATCAAGGTGGGGCAATGAATGGGATGTGTAAAAAGGGCCCGAAGAAGCAGAGGGTGCTACAAGGAGCATAGGGGGAGAGAGAGAGAGAGAAAGGTAGAGAGAGAGAGGGAGAGAGAGAGAGAGAGAAACTTTTTATGTGTTTGATATGAATATTTGAATTGTTAAGTCCAAATGTTTTTTATGTTTTATGTTCTATTACATTGGGTTTTAATGTTTCGTTTCTAGAGTTTTAGTATTTTAAGTTTAAATTTTTTTGAATTCTCATGTTTTTAGAGTTTTAATGTTTGTATCCTTTTTATTCTTAATGTGTTTTATGTTTGGATTTCAATATTTCTAGTTACTTCTTTGTTGTTTTGAATGTTTTATTTTAATGGTTTAAATGTAATCATGGTATAATGTGGTGTAATATGGTTGAATATGGCCTAAACTTGGTAAAATATTGTGTAATCTGGTGTAATCATGTGGTGTAATATGGTGTAATCAAGGTGTGGTGTAATCATCATGTTATCTGGTATAGTCTAGTGTAATCATGTTTAGTGTGGCATAATGTGGCATGATCTACGATATTGGTCTAATTTAGTGAGGTGTAATGTGGTGTAATTTTGTGTAATATGGTGTAATGTGTAATCTGGTGTAATCATGTTTAATGTGGTGTAATGACAATTGCACAAGGGAAGGGTCATGTGCAAGATCTCCATTGAGAGTGGTATTCAAGGAAATGTGGGATTCCTAATGTCAGATTGAGATGATCCAAGAGCCAATCTTGGGGTTTTGATGTATTGCACACGAGATTGTGCAATTAACAATGCCAAATAATATTGCAAGTATGAGAGAAGAGACCCTCAATCAGATGCTCAATAATGAAAACAAATTGAAGTGCCTATAACCATGGAAACAGATCCAAGTATCAGGGGTCAGAATGAAGTTGGGATGTTATTACAACAAAAATGAGAGGCTCCTAGGGGATTTGACTTCTTTGCTTGCAAAATGAAGCCATGAAGATTACTACAAAATAATGAAAAAAAAAATTAAAGCAACTATACAACGTATGGGTTTTGCTAACAAGCAAGAGCTCTACTTATCTATGAAATGAAAAACAAAAAAAAGAAAAAAACTATACAAGGTATGGGTTTTGCTAACAAGCAAGAGCTCTACTTATCTGTGAATGTAATAGTAAACACCCTCCTCCTTGGCATTGTATGAACCGGCCTTGCAAGGATATTTGAGAAAGGCATGATGTAATCGAGTGTTCTCTCCAATAGTGTTGAACCTTGCAAGATCCATCCTACAAGAAATGATGAGTTTCCTAAGTCAGCATCATCGACTAGATCCTCATCCTTAGAAAATTGAATGCCTTATTGTTGATAGTATTATGTTCCTTTGGCCATAGTAGTGTCCTCTCAAATTCATTAGTGCTTATCTTTCCTTCTATCCAATTGTGGGTTATCTCTTCCAGAGGCAACCTATCTAAGGGATCCTATTTAAACACTTGCTTCCATTATCATCATTATCTTCTTGTACCTTGGACTTCTTACCCATTCTGTGATCCCTTATTAGGCTTTTTAGCCCAATCACTTATGTGGTCTCTTTGGGTTTATGTGTAGTAGAAGCGATAGTGTAGCACGGTGGAGATTCCACCCCCATTTATTGCACTAGCTCATCCTCATGATCCATGTTAATGAGCCATGGGAAATATATTTCTCCTTCCATTTTTATGGAATTAGTTGCTCCTCGTGTTGTATGGTCTGATCCATCTTCAATGTGTGCGTGCTTCATGGCATGGTCGTCTTGTATCCACATTAAATTGGGTGTCCACATATAAACATATACAAACACACATCATTCACACATTTTCCGTATACACATTAGAAGAACACCATCACACATTTTCTAATCCTCGTTTAAATGATTTCTTATAGGTATAAAAGAGAGAAATCAGTTACTGATAGATAAACAGAAGAGATTTAAAGTGTCACCAACAAAATCAAAGCGAGAGGATTTAATTCTTCCAAAGAAATTCTTATTTTCTTAGAAATCAATCTTGGTAGGGAATTCTTTGAGTTGATCTTTTGCACAACCAACCTATTAAGATTAAGCATCCATAGGAAGTTTCTGCCGATTCTCTCCAACTTGTTCATATCCTTCTTCCTCCGTTTCCAAGAATCCAAGAAGAAATAGATGGTAAAGAAGATAAGGAAAGTGTTAACTACCATCACTCTCCCTGCCCCATTAAGTCGAGTTCCCTTATAACAAAGGAGCTTTTCAAGAATCCAATATGAATGGTGGCTCAATAAACAAAGACGTTCGACAATGCACTTAGATAGGATGTTAGTGAATGCTTTGTAACCAATCTAGAACATGTTAATAGGTCACTTTTTTTTAGTTCTAATCTTGTTGTCTTTCTTGTGGATGACATTTTCATTCTTTCATTCAATAATCTAAGTCGAGCACAAAATGTACGAGCTTCCCACTAGACTAGGCAAAGCTGGTTCACCAAAACATCTATGAGGGTTTGAAAAACTTGTTAGTAAGGTTATTCTGACCCATGTTTTTCCTTTGGGAAGGGTGTCAATAGCTTGTTGGATATCATGAAGATTCAGGAGGAATCAAGAAAGTGTGCAATGTCTTGAAGGATCTTTTTTGGATCTAAAGTCCAAGACGAGGGTCGTGGAATCATGCCATGAAGGAGAGAGGGCATTATACATTTCAAAAAGATAAGCGAAGTAATTGATATTCACCTTGCAATGATCAATTTCCAAAGAGCATTCAATGCAACTATTTTCAATCAATATAGGGGAGGATTGATCATAGAAGGACTCTCTAGGGGAGAAATATTTGCTAAAGAACTAAGGCAAAAGAGAACACCATAGAATCAACATGGAACCAGAGATCTTTCCATCTTTCCTACTCAAAGGCTTGAAAGAGATCACAATGGGGTAGTGGTCATAAACTCCAACATGAAATATTTTCATGAGGGAGGGGAGACCTAAGTGATCGTTGATGCTTTTAGAAATGTAACATTTTTCAAGCTTAGCACCCTCAAAACGATCAACACCTGATGCGAGATTCAACTAGGAAAGCCCATGGTAGTCCTTGACCTCAAGCAAATCATGATATATCTTTAGAAGATCCCATTTATCTTTTTCTCTCCCTTCCATAATGTGTCCTTTATTGCCCCCATCTATTTGAAAGCACATTCACCATAGTCACTACATTGCACAATATATGAGTGGAAAGATTCCAAAGACTGCCACATGTCAATTCTCTCAAAATTGTGGTTGAATAACTACAAAAAAGCGATGGTAGATGGGCGTGAGCAAACAAAAGAAGCCACAATCGATTTATGTCTGGGGTTTGGCGAGGATACCAAAAAGGTAGAGGACCAATGGTTTGTCCCTTTGATCGCGAAGACATTGCTCTTAGCAGTGTTTTGGGTCTTTGCATTCTTCTTTGGAGCTCAATAAAGATGTATAAATTGGGCTTGGTGTGTCAAGTCTCTCTAATCTTCTTCATGTTTGATAACGTTTTCTCTACAATAGGGACCTCAACCAACGGGTTCATGGTATGTTCTCCACTCGTCACAAAACAACTCCACTGCCACCTTCTTTTAATTATCGGCTCCCTTTGTTAAAAGGAATTCCTTAATTCTATGGTTGAGCATACTACAATAAAATCATGCAAAAGGGCCTCCTCACCTATATGGATCTTGATCAAGGAGTGGATTTCCTTGATCATATCGAGAGAGAGAGAGAGAGAGAGAGAGACAGATGAACACAAGTAGCAGATTGATGAGAGGGGGGAGAGATAGATAGATAGATAGATAGATAGAGAGAGTGAGTGAGAGAGAGAGAGAGATTCCGAAATCAAACAGAGATGGATGACGAAGGATAAGCAAAGATTTGAAGAGAGAAAGAGAGAGATAGAGAGAGATGGATTTGAAGATAGAGAGATAGAGATATTAAGAGAGAGAGACAGAGAGAGATAGAGAGAGAGGTGTTTCTACAAGGATAGGGGTTGGCAAAGATGGACCAACATGGAAGAAAGAGGAACCCAAAGAGAGGGGAGAGAGAGAGAGAGAGAGAGAGAGAGAGAGAGAGAGAGACAGAGAGAGAGAGAGAGAGATTCCAGAATCAAATAGAGATGGACAACGAACGATTTGCAAAGATTTAGAGAGAGAGAGAGAGAGACAGAGATAGAGAGAGATGGATTTAATGAGAGAGAGAGAGATATAGACAGAAAGAGAGAGAGAGATGGATTTAATGAGAGAGAGATAGAGAGAGAAAGAGAAAGAGAGAGAGATAGAGGGAGAAAGAGAAAGAGAGAGAGATAGAGAGAGAGAGAGACACGAAGAGAGGTGTTTTGACAAGGATAGGGGTTGGCAAAGATCGACCAACATCGAGGAAAGAGGAATCCAAAGAGGAGAGAGAGAGAGAGAGAGAGAGAGAGAGAGAGAGAGAGAGAGAGAGAGAGAGAGAGAGAGAGAGAGAGAGAGAGAGAGATTCCAGAATCAAATAGAGATGTCAATAAAGGATTTGCAAAGATTTAGAGAGAAAGAGAGATAGAGAGAGAGGGATTTAAAGAGAGAGAGAGAGAGAGCGATTTATATACCAAATTTTAATCATGCATAGTGTTTTTTTGATAGAAAGATGTTTTTAATATTGGTTTCTATTAAGTATATCATTTGGTTTTTGCTAGTAGTGAGTTTTATTTATTTTTATTTCCTTATTTATTTACTTTCTGCTTATATTATTTATAAGATTGAAAGAAAAGAATACAATTACTTAATTAGATAAAAAACATAAAATTAGGAGTTAGAAAACAAAAATAAGAAAATAAAAGAAGAAAAAGAAATATGTATATATGTTTATAAGTAAAAAGAAAAATAATTTAATTAATAAAATAACTATCGAAGAAAACAATATTTTATAATAAATAAAAAGAAAGGAAAAAGAATAATAAGAATGTTTTGTTATAGTTATGAGAGTTTGTTTTTTGTTTTTTAACATTACCAATGTGATAACACTTTTCTAATGATCTTTAGCATAGATTGAAGAGCATTGGGGAAATAGAAGACTTTGAATTGCTTAGCAATAGCAACATTGCGATGATCGGGGCTTTCTTCCTGTAGTAGAATTTGATGAGTAGAGCTCTCTGCCTGTCATAGAGATTGAAGTTTCGAGACCTTTGCTTGTTGCAGAGCTTGAAGATTGGAGACCTCTCCCTGTCATAGAGTTTGAAGACTAATGATCCTCTCATCCTTGGAAGTAAATCCTCTTTTGCTCCAGGGATATGTTTTAGGGGCTATCTAGATCCCTCGATTTTTTTATTATTTTTTATCACAAAAAACAAAATTGTTCATACATTGTATTTCCTCATGGACACTAGCAATAGTCATATTCCTTTACCCTCTATATCTATTGCATCTTCTTTTTCCTCAAGTACTTTGACCCCTCACCTCTCAAGTTTTGTTCATCCATGAATCTCTCTTAGCTCCTAGCCCTCGAGTAAACCTCGATCATGTTCCATTCATCCTAGAATTTCTCTTACCCCAACCACGTAATTCTTTCTTTTCCCTTGAAGCACAGGTGAAGGTATGTGGACTAACTTTGAAGTCACCTAGCATTCATCGCCACTTGCCAGATGGACGACAAGCCTCATCCAACTAGTCGTCCAATTGCATCCCTTCCTTCCCCACAATGGTGAGGATGATCATAGATCTTTTTTTTTTTATATAAAGGAAGTTCGGCATTAGCCTACTCTCTCGGACTTGAATTAAATAAAGAAAAGTACAAGAGGAGGGGACTAGTGCCCACGGGACCCCCCAAATCCCACAAAGCAGGGGAAGCCTTAACAGAGCTTAGATGGCATTACAAAGAAGGTTAATCACCCTCTCATCACCCTCATGAGAGGCCCACTTGGGTTTAAGCTTGTTATTGATCACAAGGAGAACCTGATGATGCTTGAAGGGCGGGGATTTCTTAGAGTTAACAATCCTTTTTCCAAGGAGGAACAACGATTTCTCAATTGACCACTCCTTGGGGGAGTCATCGAAGTTGAAAGCGCATCTTTCCCGCCAGATTTTCCAAAGGACCTCCCCTCTGATGGCGTTCCAGAGAGTCGCGGAGCAGCCGATCGCTTCTCCCAGTAGGGCCTGCTGCCAACTGAGATGTTTCTGAAGTTTAATTTTCTCAAGCCCAAAAAGGAAAATCTCAAGCCCAAAAGGTCTTCGAAAAATCAGAGCGCTGCTGAGATACGAGGAAGAAATGATCATCGATCTTATTCTTACCCTTGCCTAATGAATTAAGCATAGGGTTATTGAGCTTACCTGTGGTGAGCAACGAGTTGAAAAGGCTAGTGTTACCATTTGCTTGCCCCTTGATGGTGTCCTCGCATGAGCGAAACGGGGACTCAGAATCTCTTGCAACAGACCGCTTTGAACTTGAGCATTGGGCAATGTCCGATCTATTGATCGATCTTTGTTCACCATTGACATTCGTGATACCATTTCGTAGTGCGTCTTGCAAAGACATTGTCTCCCCTTTCGACGGAGACGAAAGAGCACGGGGAGGAGCTTAAGGCGAAGTTACCTAGCGTGAAAACACAAAGTGATGATAAGGAACGTGAGTGCACTGCTTGCCTTCACAATCCATGCATCCTGCTGTACCACTGTTTCGAGGATGTAGGGCTTTCTTTTCGACATCTTTCTTTGTTGCACGCATGTTGAAAGAGAGCAAGTTTTAATAAATTAGTGCAACGGATACTTAAGTTTTCTATCAGAAACTTGTGGCGACAAAATGTTTTCATGGAAGCTCTAGGTTACAACATAAGAATTTTCCCCCATTTAAACATTTGTTGATATTTGTAACCAGTATGGTTAAGCTAAAAAAGAAATGGATCCTCCATTAAGTGGACATGTTTATTAACCTGCTTCGTAACTTATCTTATTTCTCTAGTATGTAATTTTCTCATTTGTTTTTGCCGAAAAAAAAGAAAGAAAAAGAAAGACATGCTTTCCAAAAAGAAAATTTAGCTTTTTTTCCAATGTGCCAAATGGCAATCTGATTTCATTCCATGTCCTACCACATGACAAAGCTTATGACAGGGTCGATTCGGACTTTATTCTTCAGTCTTGTCTATTAAACAAGGCTGCCCTCTAGCTCCTCTTCTTTTTTCCATTTGCAATGACGTGCTTGGGTGGCTGGTTAGAGACTGCATGACTCAAGGAACCATCAGAGGCATTCAAATCCCTAACTCTAGTACTCAGCTTGGCCTTCAGATTTTTGCCGACGATACCAATATGATAACCCTTGCTAATGATGTCTCGACTGATTCTTTCCTTTCTTGTCTGCATACTTTTTGTTTAGCAAGTGGTTACATTGGTAATCATAAAAAAATTGGCTTCTTCTCTACTAACAATATTGCTCCAGGCTCGGTGATTATTCATGGCTGTTTCATTATTAAAAAAGGTGAAGTTTTTCATCTCTTGGGTATTCCTATGGGTTTTGGTATTTCCTTTGATCAGAGGTGGAATCGGGTCCTATCAAAATTCAGAGATAAAATTTTTAAGTGGTTATCTTTTCAATAGAATCTTGCTCACAGGGTTTTTGTTTTAAAGCACTATATTTTGCCCACCATTACTTAGTTCCTTGCTTGCTGGAAGCCTAGCAGAAAACATTTGTTCCAGGTCATTGCCCTATCGAGGAGGTTCCTTTGGGGTGGCATGCAAGCTAACAA
Organism: Ceratopteris richardii; assembly: GCA_020310875.1. Taxonomy (NCBI): domain Eukaryota; kingdom Viridiplantae; phylum Streptophyta; class Polypodiopsida; order Polypodiales; family Pteridaceae; genus Ceratopteris; species Ceratopteris richardii. The sequence goes on along the minus strand of CM035430.1, from coordinate 74,128,110 downwards.
AGTCCCCAAAGTTGCATGGAATGTCTGCTGTATGAAGAAAGAAGAGGGTGGGCTTGGTATTATCTGCCCATCCAAGATGGCTACTCAGTTGGCTGCTAAGTGGATAGTGAGAGCTACTACTAGTAATGATTTTTGGGCATGTTTAGTGAAAAGTAATATAAATAAATTTTACATTGATGGTTTTAAAAGTTGAAACAATTCTGATTTGTGGGATGTCATCTTTTCACCTTACATGTTCTCCCCCTTTGGTAGCAGGCTGGTGTGTTCTTTTTGGAGGGCCTGGATGAAAGTTAAAAGTATATATCAAACTCCTATTGCCTTTTCTACTAACTTCTCCTTTCAGGTGCAGTAGTTGTTGGAGAATTCCTCTCCTATTCGCAGCGGAAAGTGTAGAAGACCTTCTCAGGATCAACACTTTTCCCAACAGCTGAACCCTCAATTGAAACTGGTACCAATTGATAAACACAATGAACTTGAAACTTTGGTCACTCAAACTAGAAACCGATAGCTTCCAAATGAGCTATCAAACACTCAATTTGGAGTAGATTTGGGTTGGCAACTCTTTGCCTCAAAACAGGTTACCTGTCCACTCAGTTAGGCTACAAAATTGGACTTCCCTAAAAACTTAATAACTCACAAAACATAAAGAATTTGAAGAAAATATTCTAGAAAGAGAACGTGTTGGAGATAAGCTTTCCAATGAATGTTTAAACTCTAAAATTGGATACATATATTGAGAGATATGACTCTCACAAGTGGACTACCCAAAAATGGGTATGCAGCTGGACATACTCTATGAGAGTCAACTGAACGAAATGACTCAAACCAAATGAACTAGCTAGAAGGGGAATTCTAGGCCTTCTTCCTCTATGCTTGAGTGTCCTCCCTTGCCTCTTTTATAGCCAAGTGACCAAAAACTCTCATGATGAGTTTGAGAGCTCTTCTCCATAACTTCTCCACTACTGGGACAACCACTCCTCTTATAGTTCAGTTTTTGGATTTGATTCTCTTTTGATTGATTCTCTTTTGGCCTCCACTACTTGCTGAAGTAAAAGCTTCCATTTTTCCTTTTTTTATTTTCCTTCTATTTGAAGAAAATCCTTTTGGCAAAAATATATACAACCTTACTTCTTTCTTTTTAATAGCAGCCTGCTTGGATTGGTTGGAAGGAGGTCCCCCTGACTATCAACTATCCATTAGAATGAACAAGTGTAGAAAGGTTGGCTTCTCCAAATGGACGGACTTCTTCAATGGGAATCATGTAATTAATGAAGGCACCATTTTTGCTATTGACGGCCTTTCTCTTGCATATAAACAGATTTTGAAGTGCAAAAGGATGGAATTGCTAGATATTCTGGCTGGCTGCTATCTTGCCAGATTATTGAGTATTGGTGCTATTGCCTCTGACATGTACATATATTACAAAATTAAGTCCTTGATCCCCATCTCCAAGATCACTCGCAAGCTGAACAGGAATTGGAAAGTGCAATGGTCCCCATCTCAGTGGAAGTTTAGATTCTTGTGTATTTGGGCTTTCCCCCACTCTGTCAAGCAGTCCTATTTACATTGGCTTATTGTGCACAAGGGAATTTGGACCGGGGAGAGAGCTAGCAAGATTAATATTGAATTTGGTAAATGTTCCCATTGTGGTCAATTTGAAGACTTGCCACACCTGTTTATAAACTGTCTGCAGGCTCAGAAGTTTTGGCCCATTGTCAATTTATTTTGCTTGATCAATGGCCTTCCTCAGTTTGGCTATAGAGAAATTCTCCTTGATGTGTGCTACAAGATGGACATGCTGCTATGGCACATGATCAGAAACCACATCTTGTGGTTGATTTGGAAGTGTAGATGCTCTAGTATCTTTTCTAGCAAACCCAAAAACTTCACGTTTTCTTGTAACATTGGCATCCAAAAAATTATGTATTTTTGTAACTCCTCTACGACTGATGCTACTGATAGAGACACAAGCACTCATGATGTTCTAAGAAAAAACAAGCACAAGAAATGGAAGAATCTCCTACTTAAATTGTATTCTAGGAAAAGGAGTCAAATGTGTGCCTTTTTGGCTGCTATAATGTAACTTGGCCTTTACTGGGGGTTATGACTCACTGTTGCACCCCTTTGTATTTTACCTTTTTCAATATTAATCTTTCTAATTTTGTCAAAAAGAAGAAAAAAATAAATAAACATTTATCACATTGTAGCCATTACAGTCCTTTCTTGCCTTTCTATCACAAGTAGGTTCCAACAGCTCTTCACTATTTTTGAACTATCTACTTGCAGCTTTTATTAGTTCCCAAAATAATGTACTTTTATTTTATTTCTCCATTTATGAGGGGCTTTCTACCTACCATGGAATCAGTAGTTCAGTGATCCGTCACCTCAAACAAGATGGTATGTCCATGGAAGCTGTTGCACTATGCAAAAAAAAAGTTGTTTGTAGGTCTCCACCATCTTCTTTGCCATCTTTAGTATGTCTCTGACTCAGCTCTCATGACAGAAGAGATGTCCATCATTCAAGCAATCATTTTAAAGCACTTTTTTTCATGTCCATTGATTCAAGTATTTTTGTATATCTCAGAGTCTCAAACTAAGCTCTTAGAGTCTGAGTAGTGGCTGGTCAGTGCTCTACTTTCCATGTCCATCAATTCACGGTCTTTCAAATATTTTTGATGTGCAAATGACTACAACCAAAGCTCAATGCTTATGCACTTTCTTCCGTTCAACATGTCAGTTGTCGCCCGAAGATGACGGGAGAATCAATGGTTCCATTCATAACTTCTTGAGCAACAAAGTTGCTGACATCCAAAGATGAAGTTTCCATTGGGAAGATGCCAAGAGAGAGAGAGAGAGAGAGAGAGAGAGAGAGAGAGAGAGCTTTAGGATACAAAGGTGGATATGTTTGGATGAGCAAATAGAAAAATTACAAGCCATGGAACACAGAGAGAGAGAGAGAGAGAGAGAGAGAGAGAGAGGCAAACGTGGGAGAGCAATGGGAGTCCAAGACATATGAGAAAGCATGGTGAGAGAGAGAGGGGAAGACATGGTAGAGTGATGGAAGTTCAAGATAGAATAGAAAGCATGGGAGAGAGAGAGAGAGAGAGAGAGAGAGAGAGAGAGAGAGATTGAGGTTGTAGAGGCATCACAACTAGAGCTATAGATGGAGTTACTCAAAGAGGAAAGAAGGGAGAGAGATAGAGAGAGAGAGAGAGAGATTGTGGTTGTAGAGGCATCACAACTAGAGCTATAGATGGAGTTACACAGAGAGGGAAGCAGGGAGGGGGAGAGAGAGAGAGAGAGAGAGAGAGAGAGAGAGAGAGAGAGAGAGAGAGAGAGAGAGAGAGAGAGAGAGGTTGTAGAGGCATCACAACTAGAGCTATAGATGGAGTTACACAGAGATGAAAGAAGGGAGAGAGAGAGAGAGAGAGAGAGAGAGAGATAGGCATGGTGCTAATAGGGTCTAGAGATGGAACATGGATATGCACATTGCATACACAAACACACACACATGCACACATAGAGAGAGGAAGACAGAAAGAGAGAGGAAGAGATGAACATAAGTGGTAGATCGATCAAAGGGGAGAGAGAGAGAGGGGGGGGAGAGAGAGATATTGAGAGAGAGGGGGGAGGGAGGGAGGGGAGAGAGAGAGGGAGGGAGAGAGAGAGAGAGAGAGAGAGAGAGAGAGAGAGAGAGAGAGAGAGAGAGAGAGGTGTTTGCATAGGGATAGGGGTTGGCAGAGATGGACCAATGCAGAAGAAAGAGGAATCCAAAGAGGAGGGAGAGAGGGAGAGAGAGGGAGACAGAGAGATAGAGAGAGAGAGAGAGGCGTTCTGATAGGGATAGGGGTTGACAAAGATGGATGAATGGAGAAGAAAGAGGAATCCAAAGAGGGGAGAGAGAGAGAGAGAGAGAGAGAGAGAGAGAGAGAGAGAGAGAGAGACAGAGACAAAGAGAGAGAGAGAGCGGGGAGAGAGAGAGAGAGAGAGAGAGAGAGAGAGAGAGAGAGAGAGAGAGAGAGAGAGAGAGAAGAGGGAGGGAGGGAGAGAGAGATAGAGAGAGAGGGAGGAGGGAGGGAGGGAAGGAGAGGAGGGAGGAAGGGAGGGAGAGAGAGAGAGAGAGAGAGAGAGAGAGAGAGAGAGAGAGAGAGAGAGAGAGAGAGAGAGAGAGAGAGAGAGAGAGAGAGAGAGAGAGAGAGAGAGAGGTGTTCTAATAGGGATACGGGTTGGCAGAGATGGACCAATGCAGAAGAAAGAGAAATCCAAAGAGGGGAGAGAGAGAGAGAGAGAGAGAGGGAGGGAGAGGTGTTGATAGGGATAGACATTGGCAGAGATGGACCAATGGAGAAGAAAGAGGAATCCAAAGAGGAGAGAGGTAGAGAGAGAGATATAGATTCTAGAATTACACAAAGATGGACAACGAAGGATTCACAGAGAGCTAGAGAGAGATAGAGATAGATAGAAAGAGATTTTTTTTTTATTATGTATGGTTTTTTCTGATAGAAAGATGTTTTTGATATTTTTTTTACTAAATATATCATTAGGTAATTTTTATTTTTTATTTCTTTGTTTATTTACTTTCTACTTATCTTATTTAGAAAATTGAAAAAAGAAAGAATACAATTAGTTAATCAACTAAAACACATAAAATTAGGAGTAAGAAAACTTAAATAAGAAAAATAAAAAAAGAAACAAAAATATGTATATATGCTTATAAATAAAAAGAAATAGCAATTAATTAATAAAATAATTAGTTTAGAAAATAAAATTATATAATAAATAAAAGGAAAGGGAAAATAATAATAATAATGTTTTGTCATAATTATGAGATTTTCTTGTTGTTGTTTTAACATTACTTTTATGATTTTACTTTTATAATGACCTTTGCATAGAGAGCATTGGGGAAACAGAAGACTTTGAAGTGCTTAGCAGTAGCAAGATCACGATGATTGTAGCTCTCTTCTTATAAGAGAGTTTAACGATTGCAGATCTCTACCTATCATAGAGATTGAAGTTTGGAGGCCTTTGGTTATTGTAGAGCTTGAAATTTGCTGACCTCTGCCTGTCGTAGAGTTTGAAGACTAGTGATCCTCAAATCCTTGGAAGGAAATCCTCTTTTCCTCCATGGATTAGTTTTATGGGCTATCTAGATCCTAAGGATTTTTTTACTATTTTGTATCACATAAAACAGAATTGTTCATACATTGTATTTCCTCATGGACAGTGGCAATAGTACTATTCCTTTACCCTCTATATCTATTGCATCTTCTTTCTCCCCACCTACTTTGACCCCCAAAGTAAAAGTCGATCACATTTTGTTCATCCACAAATTTGTCTAACCTCCTACCCCTCAAGTAAACATTGGTCATGTTCCATTCATCTTCGAATTTCTCTTACCTCAACCATGTAATTCTCTACGTCCCTTGAAGCTCAGGTGAGGGTCTGTCCACTAACCTTGAAGATACGTACTGTTCACCACCACTTGCTAGATGGACAACGAGCGTGAAGATTATCATCGATGTTATTGTTACCCTTGCCTAATCAATTAACCATAGGGTTATCGAGCTTACCTGTGTTGAACAACGAGTTGAAATGGTTAGTGTTACCATTTGCTTGCTCCTTGATGGTGCATATGAACGAACGGGGACTCAGAATCTCATGCAACAGACAACTTTTAATTGGAGCATTGTACAATGTCCTATTTGTTGATCGATCTTTATTCACCATTGACATTCGTGATGCCATTTTGTAGTGCATCTTGCAAAGACACTGTCTCCCCTTTTTGGGGAGACAAAAGAGTGTGAAAACACAAAATGATGAGGAGGAACTTGAGTGTGCTGCTTGGCTTTACAATGCTATAGCACTGTTTTGAGGAGGTAGGGTTTTCTTTCAGACATTTTTCTCTATTGCATGCATGTTGAAAGAGCAAGTTTTAAGAAATTATTGCAAAGGACACTCAAGTTTTCTACCAGAATCTTGTGGCAACAAAATGTCCTCATGGAAGCTCTTGGCTACGACATAAGAGTTTTCCCCCATTTAAACATTTGTTGAGATTTGTTACCAATATGGTTAAGCTAAAGAAGAAATCGATCCCCCATTAAGCGGACGACATGTTTATTCACCTGCTTCATAACTTATCTTATTTCTCTTGTATGTAATTTTCTCATTTTGTTTTTGCCGGAGAAAAAAAGAAAGAAAAAGAAAGGCATTCATTCCAAAAAGAAAATTTAGGTTTTTCTGCAATGTGCCACATGGCAATCTGGTTTCATGCCTTGTCGAACCAAAAAGAACAGAAAAATAAACAAACATTTATCACGTTGCAAGTTGCAACCATCATGCCATGTCAGAAGTAAGCTCCAACAGTTCTGAACTATTTTTTTTTTTTTTTAAATGGAGGTTCAGCCGAAGCCTACTCCCCCGGACTTTAACTTTGAAATTGCAACTGTACAAGTAAATTACAACAGTTCTGAACTATTTTGAACTATCTACTTGCAGCCTTTATTAGTTCTCAAAATAATGTACTTTTATTTTATTATTTCTTCTTTTATGAGGGGCTTTCTACCTACCACAGAATCATTTTTTCAGTGATCCGTCACCTCAAAATTGAGGCAGACAAGATGGTATGTCCATGGAAGCTACTGAACTACGTAGAAAAAGTTGTTTGTAGGTCTCTACCATCTTTGCCATCTTTAGTATGTCTCCGACTCTTCGAGTCTCTCGTGATAGAAGACTTTTTTTTTTTAAATAAAGGAAGTTCGGCCTTAGCCTACCCTCCCGGACTTGTATTAGTTAAAAGAAAAGTACAAGTGAAGGGGACTAGTGTCCACGGGATCCCCCGAATCCCATAAAGCAGGGGAAGCTTTTACAGAGTTTAGATCGCATTACAAAGAAGGTTAATCACCCTTTCATCACCCTCATGTGGGGCCCACTTCGGTTTAAGCTTGTTGTTGATCAAAAGGAGCACTTGGTGATGCCTAAAGGGGGGGGGGAGGGATTTCTTACAATTAACGATTCTTTTGCCAAGGAGGAACAACGATTTCTCAATTGACCACTCTTTGGGGCAGTTGCCAAAGTTATAAGCTGTTAACAGGACAAACTTCCATCAAGTCCACCTTTTAATCTCTTTTCGGGTTCTTGGGATGGTAGGGGTCTGATAATTCAGACGCCCTGTATCTTATTTTCCCAGTTAACTTATCAAACAAGCAGTACGTTATTATCTAGTATAATGTCTTCTACACAGTATTACTGTTCATATTCCGGTTAGGCTTTTCACAGTATGTAACGCAGAGAGTAATAATTATCGTCGCACAGACTTATTATCGCCAAGGAACATTACTGTGTTAATAAGAAATTAATGTAATTCAACAAGGTAAAGTGTCAATACTCAGAATTACGAAAATCTGTAGTACAATGTCTTCGCAGGGACGCAAATCGCCCAGACAGACAGTCTGGTGATCTCGTCTCCTCTCTACCGAAGAGCCACCGTAATGCCTCTTCATTGATTGATAGAAAGGGTACAACACTTAGCTACGACCTTTCGATACGTGCAGTATAGAAAAATATAAATTACATGATGCCAATCCGGCGGCTTTACACTGGCACACACGGTGGACTTGAACCCGCAACGCAAACAGAATTAAGGCTCGTCTACGATGCCTTGTATATACATAGTTCTTGCTAATTTGAAGGTTCTAGAGATTTTCTGTTTTAGGGAATCCAACATCAGCTTTAGTGTCTCCAGCTCTACCAGTTGTGCCTTAGTTCGAACGGAACTTGCCTCTATGACCCGGCTTATCAACGTATCAGTCTACGACTGCAAAAAGGCCTCTTGCAAATAAAAGTCATTGGCAAGGGTTGCATCTCGGCTCAATCTCATTTCAGCAATTTGATTATCAATTCTTGATAGGCGCTCTGCTTGAAAACCTAACTGCTTTTCTCTTCGTTCGAGCTCCTGAGCTTGAAATTGAATGGTTTGATAATAAGCATCTCTCTCTCTTAATCACTTCTATCTCCTTCTGAAGTTGAATGGTTAAACTCATCTTTGCTTTGAGAGCAGAATTCGCCTGAAACAGATCGGCAGTTGCGGCCTGGAGTTCTGCATTAGTCTGCTTAGCTAAAGTAGCCATCTCCTGTCCTCTCTGCATGACCTCATCAAGCTGTATTCGAGTTTCCTCCAACAAATTGCCAATCGCCACTCGAGCATCTTCTTTATCATGTACCAACTGATTTAACTGCTTGATCTATTCATCACGACCAGTTAAAAGAACATCCTTAGCTTTTAACGCGTCCAATGCTGCATCGCGTTGGGCAATTAATGTGTCTTGTTCTGCAAGCTTAGCTTGAAGATGTTGAAGTTGCATCTGCAAAGCATGGTTTTCTGCTTTAACGACATCTGCTTCTTCCTGTAGTGGGGCAATATTAGCTTGATGTTGAAGTTGCATCTGCAAAGCATGGTTTTCTGCTTTAACGACATCTGCTTCTTCCTGTAGTGGGGCAATATCAGCCTCCAAAACATCAACTTTGTGTTGCAACTCCTGTCTGATATTATCAGTGGCCATCTTCAGTTGCATTGGTAATTGCTACGAGAATTGGATCAACAGTCGACCCATAGATTCGAGTTCATGAAACATCGGGGTTGGAGCAGGAAGGGTAGGAAGGGATTAGGATATAGAAGCGGAGAACAGATGAGGGGAAGAGGGTGGAGAATAGGCGGGAGAAGAAGATGGAGAATTAGGTACGTCGGGAACAATAGGTTGGACAGGAACAATTGGCTCAACAATGTTCATGGTGGAAGGAAGTGGGGTAAGAAGATTAGGCACCAACACTATTCCGGTGGTCTACTGCTTTGTCGCTTCCGTTCTGGCAATCACAACGTCAACTAAAGCAATCACTTCATTGAGAATCTTTGCAATAATGGCTTGAAGAGCATCTGGATTCTGCTGATGAGAATCCTCTCGAGAAGAAATTTCTTCAGAGTCGGTGGTGGAAGCACTTTGTTCCTGCTTCTAGATTGGAGAAGAATGGACGGAAGAATCAACATGGATGGAAGTGGCGGTGTCGTGGAAGACCTCTTCTTCATGTCTGGTGTTGGATCCTTGCACCTGGCTCTCAGACGGACTTATACCGCTGCGTTTTCGGCCAAGAAGTTGAAAAAGATCTACATCATCATCTTCCTCATCTTCGATCATCCGAGTAGACTCTTCATGCAACAGGAACGGAGCATTTGGCGGGGGTTGCACGGCTTGAATGACGGGAAAGAGGAAAGTGAGGATATGGGGAAGATGTGATCGTGGAAGATCATCCTTATTAACTTGTTTAATAACCATAACACATTCACGGTGAATGCACCAGAAATAAAAAGATGCAAAATTGACAGGCTCGCAAGAAGCCATGTCTATCATTGAGTAAAAGGGACACGAGATCCCGTAGGTACATTTTTGCAAATTCAGTATAGCAACTAAAAATTGCAATATGGTACGCTCCGGATCAGGTCGACACAGAATGGCGTACTCATTAGATGAGTGCCGTGGGAATAACATGGTCATGGTGGCGATAGGAAGTAGAGGACCATTCTCCAATCCATCCCGAGGAAGTCCGAAAGCATTGGCAAACGAAGCCATAGTGATCACGACTCGTGACGGTAAACAAAGGATAGGCCAACTCTGCTCCGTAACAGGTGTGGCAGCAATAGCGGAAATAATCTGCGCATAAAATGGTTGACACTCCACTAAATGCCAAGGCAATTCAGCGAAGTTCAAAAGGCCACAAAGACGCAAATGTTCACTCACTTCAGGGGTGAGTCCTTCAGGAAAGGTAGCAACATTAGCTAGTGCTTCCATGACGCGCACGCGACAGCACAAGAACACAGAGAACACAGAAAACAAAGAAAGTAGAAACACACAGACGCAATAGCGATTATCAGTAAAAGGAACAAGATTAAGTAGACACACAGGCAACAGAAGGCGATCGAAAACTCTAATCATCGCGCGGTATTGAAATGATAACCTTCATAATTACGGCGTACATGCATGGGCAGAAACAGTAACAGAGGGCAGCGATTAATCATATTTAGATATCAAAACGAGGAGACTTACGGTCTATATTCAGCCAAAATATGGAAATAAAAAGAAAATAAGTGACACGCGGAAAAACGAGGAACACGTCAGCGGTGATCAGGCGGTTGGTGATATGGGCGTAACTTTGAACCATTAATCGCTTTGGGAAGGGAAACTCCGATCAAGGTAGTCAACCGAAAAGTAGCGGGTCCCACTGGCTCACTAATTTGGTAAGGACCGAACCACCGTAATTTAAATTTTCCAGCAGAACGATTTGCTTTAGCATTATAAAATAACACAAGCTGGCCCACCGTAAACACAGGAGTTTTGAGGAAGCGATCATGGGTACGGGCTTGCCGCAACTGAACTTCTTGAAGCAGCAGCAAACTTTCCCAGCGATGTTCATCCAAGGCTCAGAGTGCTTCCAACCGAAATGGCAAAGAGTCTTCGGGCAGCAATTTCTGAGTTAGGGCCACGCGTAGGCTTGGCACTACTACCTCCATCGGCACGATTGCTTCCAACCCATAAGCAGGCTTGAATGGGGTCATTCTGGTTGCCACTTTGTATGTAGTCCGGTATGCCCATAAAACCGCAAGTAGTAACTGGTCCCATCGTTCTGGAGATTCTAAGATCAACTTGCGGAGCATATTCAACAGTATCTTGTTGGTGCTTTCAGCCAGACCATTAGCACGCGGATAGTATGGTGAACTGAATTTATGCAGAATTTGAAAAGTGTGAGTTAGTACTTGCATTAAATTGTTGGCAAAATGTGTTCCTTGGTCGGTCATAAGTTCTAGAGGTAATCCATAATGCGGGAATATGTCCTTCATCTGGCATTTTGCCACTGAAACAGTTGTGGACGACCGTAATGCCCAAGCTTCTGCCCATCGAGTGGCGTAATCGGTATAAGTCAAGATATGGCGATTATTGCTAAGGGTTGCTGGTGGTGATATTGGTCCAATAAAATCGAGCCCCCACTTCTGAAAGGGTTCCAAGGTAAGACAGGTTGAAGGGGAAAGAGATGCCGATGTAATGGCTGTCCGGACCGTTGACAGGTATCACACTGCTGCACAAACTGAGTCACATCTCTGTACATTGCAGGCCACCAGAGCCCACTTTGCAGAATTTTACAGTGAGTAAGGTCATCTACGAAATGTCCACTCGAGGGTAATGAATGAGCCAGCAATAACCGATTCTACTTCTTGTGCTGGAATACATCGAAGTAAAACACCAGTATGATCCATGTAGTACAGTTGGCCTACAATCGACCGGAATCTGCGACTATAAACTGCAAATTTCCACCGCAAAGCAGGGGGAGTATGAGGAGGAAGGCACCCGTCAGTTAGAAAAGTTAGTAACGTATCGTAGTAGGTAGGGGGCACAAGAGGTTCTGTAGATTCTTCAACAATTGGCTCAGTAGCGTCAATTGCCGGCGTAGTGTCATCAACTCCCACCGAAGCTTCACCGGAATCCAACCGAGATAAAAAATCCGCCAAGGCATGTGTTGTGCAGGGTCGATGAATAACTTCATAGTCGAACTCCTGTAGTAATAAAACCCATTGAGTCAAGCGACCACCTAAATGTTGCTGTCGGAATAAATACACAAGTGCGGCATGATCCATGTGAAAGGTGAATTTTCGGCCCAACAAATAATGCCGGAATTTCTTCACAGAGTACACCAACCCGAGACATTCTCTTTCGGTCACTGAATAAGTTCTTTCAATAGGGGCTAATCAGCGACTTGCATAATATACAGGCCGAAACCATTTGTCAGTTTGCTGCATTAAAACACTTCCAATGGCTATGTCTGATGCATCTACAAAGACATGGAACGGGCGTTCCCAATCAGGTGGTTGCAAAATTGGGGCCTTCGTCAATAATCCTTTTAAACGATCAAATGCAGTTTGGCATTCTGAAGTCCATTCGTACTGCCGTGGAGTACTAGTCATGACCCGATTAAGTGGTGTTGCTAAATGAGCTAACCATCATAAATGTCTGCCATGCCACCGGATTTGACCCAGGAAGCACATAACTTCTTTCGATGTTGTAGGGATTGGAGCCTCCAACACGGCTGCAAATTTATCCGGATCAACTTGTATTCCTTGTGCAGAGATAATATGTCCGAGTAGTTTGCCACAAGATACTGCAAAAACTGACTTTGTCGGATTCAATCATCATTGGTATTCATGACATTTTTCAAAGTAGCACCGTAAATGATACAAGTGCACTGCAATCTTGCCAAATAAGGAAAAGTCGTCCAAATATACTTGCATAAAAGTAGTTAGGTAGGGTGAAAAGATTTCTTGCATACATCCTTGAAACGTACTTGGAGCATTCCTTAACCCAAACCACATTACCGTACAAGCATAAACACCCCAATTTGTGATAAAGGCTGTTTTAGGTATGTCCTGTTCTGCCATCCTCACCTGGTTATAACCACTGTAACCATCCAAAAATGAATACATCTCGTGTCTTGCCACTCGGTCGAGCATTGTGTCTAGAAAGGGGAGAGGAAATGGATCCGGTACAGTAGCAGCGTTCAGTTTCCAATAATCAGCACAGATGCGCAACTGTTTATTTTTCTTTGAAACAATCACGATTGGAAATATCCATTGAACATCCTCGATTGGTACGATGAATCCCACCTTCAATAATCGATCAAGTTCTGCTTTGACCTGTGCTGCATAATTGGGGTTCATTTAGTAATTGGACTGTTTGATTGGCCTCGCCTCGGGTTTGAGCACTACCCGATGTTGATAAATCCGTGGGTCCAGACCTTTCATATCTCGATAGTCCCAAGCAAAAACATCCAAGAACTCCCACACGAGTCGTATCAAATCATCTTGAAATGTCTCTGACAATCCTGCCTTAATCTTAACGGGTCACAGGTTGACCTCATCACCGAAATTATATGTTACTAACTGATCTTCTGGCACATAAAATTATCGAGGTTTTACCAGATCATCAGCTGACTACAAAAGTTGATGTAAGGTGGCTCCATCCACAACGACACTATCATCTGCATCTGCATCTCTGGTCACTGGTACCACCGTGCAAGCGGCCGGACTCCACTTGTCTATGATCGACTGGAGATCTACAGTACCTAATGAGATCAGATCCTTATTGGTCTTCAGAAACGCCTCTTCCTCGTCGTCAGATAAGCCTTCCAACATGTGGACCGGCTCCGCTACATATGGTCTTGCATGAAGCTCGCAGGGCTGCATAGCATCCAATTTGACTACATATTTACGGTGGTTATCTTTGAAAGTTAACTCTTGCCCGGACCAATCTTGTACCACTTTGGCTTGTTTCAACCATGGTGGACCGAAAAGTAGATTGTAGTCGAGGCTGGATTCTGGTAGTTCGAGAACTACAAAAGTCATTTTGAACATGGTACCCTGCAAGGTAATCGGAATATTTCGTACTAGTCCCACCGGATGGACTCTGGATTGGTCTGCCATTCGTACAAAAAATTGTACGGGCTCGATTTGGGTCCACCCAAATTGCTTGCACAGTGCTGTCGTTGCTATATTCACACCTGAACCGCCATCAATTAACACTTGAGTAATCTTGTGATTTTTATGCCAGACAGTGATCAATGGGACTCAATGATCCACCGTAGAATCAGCTTCCGGTTGTATTGTGGCAGTCGCCGGAGTACAGGAAGATCCAGGACTAACCTGTTGTTGGAATTGTTGCCTGACTCTTGGCACTAAGTCGAGCAATTGTCCCAAAGGGAGTGTAATTGAAGCCTTGTCTAAAATATCCCATACCTGATCTGTTTGAATCGTACCTGTCATCGATTCTGATGATGATTCTACTGTTGCTGGGTAGTAGTTTGTTCATTAGCTCTTGCCTTAGGCAGGGGAACTTGTGTTACCGGAATTGGATCAGGAAACATCACTGGCTCTTTGGCTGTCCATTGACTAGCCCTTATATACATTTGCTGCTGCTCACGGATACCAGGCTCGAACACCTCAGCGGCGGGTTGTAATAGCTTACGCGATCGAGTCTGAACCGCTGCTCGTTGTGATTCAATTTGTGAAATATAGACCATGTTGGTCATTGGGTTATGTCGCTCCTTCCTTTTGTCGTACTCTGCTGCATTCTTGCAAAATCTACGGATGTGGCAAATCTCGCTGCAAAAATGACATCGAGGTGGTGGAAGAGAAGTACCTTCCACTGATGTACCTGCCTGCCATCGATTCGAATTGAAATTGGTAGTCCTCTGACCCCGGTAATTTCGATATCCTTGCGACTGATTGTTTCGCATTTCTGGTGGCACATAATGGGCTACTGGCTGACCTGGTTCCTGTATGATGGCATTTACAGCTGCTTGCCCCTGCACCTTGGCATTATATGCGCAATTGTCCGTTGAGTGTCCCGTTGTATTGCAGATGGCACAATACATCTGGTTAAGGGCACATGTAGCACTGGTGTGCCCTAGATTTTTGCACTTGGTGCAATACATCTGTTTAGCTAGATCATCTGTTACGCTCTTACTATCCTTCAGCCACTCCAAGTCTTCGGTGAATCCCCCAACTTTATGCTCTAGTTGCAGGGCCATCGCAATAACAGCATCCAGTGTCATAGCACCCACATAGCGGATGATCATGATTTGTCTTAACTGTGGGGTCAGCCCATTAATGAACCACTGGGTTATAACATCATCCGGTAGATTAGCATGTGCCGGAGGCAGTTGTCATAAGTGGGTTCTAAACAATGTTGCATATTCCTGAACAGTCTACTGCGGCTTCTGCCGATTATTCTGCAGATAGTCGAAGATTTTGGCAGGATTCTTCTTCAACCGGAACCTCTATAAAAACGCGTCTCTCACATCATCATAGTTAGCGAAATGGTTGATATCATACTCTGTTAGCCACCTCGCTGCTTCATTGACCAATGTAGCCTAAAATACGATGGCCTTGTACGCCGGATCAGGTGGGTGGTTTAATACTGCATAACTGATCTCAAACGTGCGCACATGTGCATCAGGATCGTCCCCTAGAAATCCACCGAACTTTGTGTATGTCACCCCTGTTGGAACCGGCCGAAGTGGAATGATTAGATGTGGTTGTTGCTGTTGTTGTTGTTGTTGTTGCTATTGTTGACCACTCATGGTGCTAATATTGGTACCACTGCTCTTTCCTGAGTTCTGAGGGGGTGTGCTTTGTCCTTCGAAATCTGTATTATCAGACTGCTCACCTTCTAGCTCGAAAACAGCGTTGAATCTCTTACGTATCTCCAAATCAAATAGTCTGTCCTCAGCTTCAGTATCAGGAGTAGGCAAACTTGCCCCAAACAGTGGTGAGCGTAACAAGGATCCACCAGGTGGTACTACAGTATCATCGAAAAACTTCAGACTCCCACTAGGTGGCACCGAACTTCCACCAGAACTTGTCGAACTTTCACCACACCAAGTTGTCTTTTCACCGAAAACAGTCTCACTTGGTACCACCATGTTATCACCGGAAATGTTCGAATTCTGACTAGATGGTGTCGAACCAACTACGCACTACGTCTCTCCACACTCAGAAGTTACTATACCCTCTTCAGAATGCACCGGAATCACACCAGAATCTACTAGAAATTCCTCATGTGTCACCGAACTGGTACCGGAATCACTGCTATTTGGCTCTGATCCTTCGACAACTGGGCTTAAATGGCCTGCACTTCTACCGCTTAATAGATTTGGAATTGCCCAGGGGTGCTGGTCTCTTCTATACTTCCGATAAGACTCGTCGGACCGAGTAACCGGCATATATCACCTCTGTACCACTTGCCTACGTGCTGCTCTACCTTTACTGATTTCTTAATCAATTGCCATCTTCCCACAGACGGCGCCAGTGTTAAAAGGACAAACTTCCGTCAAGTCCACCTTTTAATCTCTTTTCGGGTTCTTGGGGATGGTAGGGGTCTTATAATTCAGAGGC
Source organism: Ceratopteris richardii (assembly GCA_020310875.1). NCBI lineage: Eukaryota > Viridiplantae > Streptophyta > Polypodiopsida > Polypodiales > Pteridaceae > Ceratopteris > Ceratopteris richardii. The sequence goes on along the minus strand of CM035430.1, from coordinate 74,112,122 downwards.
CCTGTATCTTATTTTCCGAGTTAACTTATCAAACAAGCAGTACATTATTATCCAGTATAATGTCTTCTTCATAGTGTTACTGTTCATATTCGGGTTAGGCTTTTCACAGTATGTAATGCAGAGAGTAATAATTATCGTCGCACAGACTTATTATCGCCAACGAACATTACTGTGTTAATCAAAAATTGATGTAATTCAACAAGGTAAAGTGTCAATACTCAGAATTACGAAAATCTGCACTACAATGTCTCCTCAGGGTTGCAAATTGCCTAGACAGATAGTCTGGCGATCGCGTCTCCTCTCTACCAGAGAGCCACCGTAATGTCTCTTCATTGATTGATAGAAAGGGTACAACACTTCGCTATGACCTTTTGGTACGTGCGGTATAGAAAAATATAAATTACATGATGCGAATCCGGTAGCTTTACGAAGCACATCTTTCCCACCGGATCTTCCATAGGACCTCCCCTCTGATGGCATTCTAGAGAGTCACGAAGCAGCAGATCATTTCTTGCAGCAAAGCTTGTTTCCAACTGATATGTTTTCGAAGTTTAATTTTCTTTCCGAAAATCTGCCAGAGCCTATTGGAGTTGGGACAAGTAAAGAAGATGTGAGAAACATCTTCAATAAACCGATAGCAACGCTTGCACCAGAGAGACAGACCACAAATTTTACTAACTTTTAGGTTGGTCCAAATTCCACAATGAAGAATTTACTATAAGAGAAAAGACTCTTTGATTTCTATGAGAGGGTGTCACATAACCATCATTCAAGAAATCATTTTAAAGTACTTATTTCATGTACGTTGATTCATCCTCTTTCAAATATTTTCCTATATCTCACAGTCTCTCAGCAAGCTCTCAATAGTCACGGTCTTTCAAATATTTTTCATGTGGAAATTAGTAGAACCAAGCTCAATGCTCATGCACTTTCCTTCGTTCAACATGTCGGTTATCATCCGAAGCTGACGTTTTCTTTCAAAGAATCCAAAACATTACTTTATTCAAGGTTGCCGCTGATTTATGCCGCAGCCTGTGCGCTACTTTTAGCTGCATTTATAGCATACTTTTTTCTACATACTATGTATTATTTTTCTTCCAAGTCCCATAGGTGGGTTGGTTGGACACAATTTTTGTTTTTCAACCTCTCGGTTGGACATGTAATGGTTTTGAACAGTTATAACTTTGTTTGACCCTTACTTTGTGAGATACTGAGAGTTCCACAAATACTATGCTCATTCACTTTTAGAGTTGTTTTTTTCAAAGCTAAAAACTCGAAGGAATAGATGCTTGTTGAACCTCCATTTTTCATATATATTACTTTTCCATAAGCACTTCGAGGACGGACGTTCTTAGTAATGTTTTCCGATGGTGGTTGAAGTAAGAACCTAGTTGGTCAAGCAAAGATACTAATACCTACTCTATTATTTATAGCTATATTAGGTAATCTCTCTCTCTCTCTCTCACTCTCGTTTTGTTTAATTGTTTTCTTTTACAATATATTGATTTTTAAAGTAGGGAAAACGGACCTGCTAGAACCTTTTCGCAAACCTAAAGGAGCTGTTAGAACCTTTTGGCAAACCGTCCTCTTGTCAGAGAAAGTACACAACCCACCATGAGCTTTATACCTCTTTCCTTTGCACGACTGATTTTGCCTAAAAGACCTGCTAGAACCTTTTGGCAAATCTTCCCCCTGTCACAGATTCTATGGTACAATCTTCCTCCCTGTCACAGAGGTATGTACCATAGAATCTGTGACAAAGGTGATCTTTCCTTTGCTACATGCCTTATGGTATCTGTGGAGAGAGAGCACACATTCTATGGCACATTTGGATGAGCAAAAACCAAAAGGTCTTCAACAACAGTGGTAAACAAAAGGTTTATGTTCACTTTCATGCATGGAATCAGCAACGATAGACCCACGAGTTTTCTTCCATAAAAGAAGCTTTGCCACGAGAAGTGCAGCTTTCTTCTATTCTCTGAGAGTATTCTCAAAAAAAAAATGGAAGAGACCCTCCTCTTTCTATGTATTCAGTGCACAGATTTCGCCATGGTTTTTTTCCATCAATTGATGATGTTTTTTCTTAGACTGAATCCTTGTTCTTATCTTTGTATATAGAGATATTCGCTTTGCCATAGTCATTCCTCTGAGATGACTCTTTTATGTAACTTTAGGGTCTCTGACTGACTGTTTTATGTAATTTTAGGACCCATCTTCAGTCATTATCCAATTATGACTACCAAACGTAATGTGGGATCTGAACCTCTATACTTGATGTAACTTCCTTCATTAATTTAAACCTCTTTCTTTGTTTAGTTCAGAGAATAAAGTTTGTATGGATCTTTTTTTTGCAAACAAGATAAATGAAAAAGGAAAATTACATGATCCTCTCAATTAAGGGCAGATGAAATCTCATGTCAGACTTATTTATAGAGACATCTATAAAAATCATTGCGTTTCTGATAGGGGGTACAAAATTCTCTGCATTTAAGAGGTTTATGACTTCTCAGTATCTCTAAAAAGGAGGAGTTTAGGGCTTTAGACGGCTATAAAGAGCAACTTTCCTGAATCCGAAATGTGAATCCTAAGTACATGCCCTCCTCTTCTAGGCATCCAATAGAAATTCTTCTCTTAAAAGAGCAAAAGAGGAGGAACATGGCGATGGCACAAAATTTATTCAATTGCTTTGAAACTAATTCCTTCCGTAGAGTGTCCGCACAAATATGATAAAGTTCTCCAAGTTTTCCCTCATAAGTTTGCAACTTAAGGAGACATGGCTTTTGGTTTCTAAGAGTTCATACACTTTACATATTCAATCACTGATTTTGTCTTTAAGAGCTCTCTCTCTCTCTCTCTCTCTCTAGACCATATGGCATCATGTATTATCAGCCATTGTAAAGTGCTATGTTTGCATTCCAATGGAGATAGCCAAATATATCTACAAGATGCTTTATGCATGAAGTACATCTCTTCTCAAATACAATGAATAATTAATTTTCTTGAACATGTAGAGAAAATTCAAGGTGGAATAAACCTATCTATAGTCCTTTCGTACGAATAGAATTAAAGAAAAAGACTTCAAATTCTAGCATCAAAACTTGAAAGCATTCCTCAATTTTGAAGAACACCATCAATCCTAAAAGAAAATATGCATAAAAGATTAGATAAAACTATAAGTTTTATCATAAAACTTCCATAATATTTAAGGTAAGCTTAGTACGCCTCATGCTTTCTCTAGATATATGATGACTTATTTTTGCTCCATTTTTCAAGATTTATAAAACATCATCAAATGCAAATTGTTCTAGTGGAGGACCCTCAATGTGTATGCACATCAATGCAGCGATAGTTTTTATATTAAGATAATTCAATAGATTTTTCTTAATAAGATTTTGGGCACTAAAGCCCCTTTCACATGTGGCAGTACTTAAGCATTGAAGCATAGAGATATAAGCTAACCTTTGTTGGAACAAATCTATTACAAGCCTAAGTATTGGCTTAAGTTTCTAGAAGAAGTAGTAAGAGAAGACAATGTATGGAAATCTAAGAGTGCACTTGTGAGCTCAACCTTGTAATTGTTTGATCATTTACTTGATGTAAAAGTAAAAGGAATCAAATGCGGTTGAGTTCACTTGATAAAAATAGAGAGAGAAGCCAATTCATGATCTGGAGGTTGGAGAATCAATCAGCTTCTAAAAATTAGGAAAACTACTTTTAGGTGAGCAAGATTCAAATTCGAATCTTGGCTCCAAAACTCTCTATATATACATGGTACTTTAGTCGCACTTTAGAGGTGTCCATAAGCTGAGCTATATGCTATATCATGTGGATACAAGGCACACACATGTATCTCTAAGTTCATTGTATTCTACAATCAATATACATTCATATTTATGATCATACAAGTTCATATCTTCATGGTTGTGTGAGTCTACTCTTTACTATTATGCTTCTCAAGTTTTTCAGTCAGCTTGCAAAGATCACTACTCTCAGTATGCTATATATTTTTCAATGATATAACATGATAAAGTCTTCTTTTAGAATCTACTATATGATCACAAAATCTCATGGCTATTGGAGTTCTCAATCTTGAGTTATGTTTAGTTGAACTCAACCCTATCTGTTCATTTTCACTTCTCTATCAGACTTTGAATTTTATCAGTCAACTTCTCAGAGTTGGTTCTCTCCGCCTACTTTATCAAATTGCATGATTCAAAGCTTGTTGGGGAGACAAAAGAGTGTGAAAACACAAAATGATGAGGAGGAACTTGAGTGTGCTGCTTGTATTACAATGCATTCATCCTATAGCACTGTTTCGAGGAGGTAGGGTTTTCTTTCAGACATTTTTCTCTATTGCATGCATGTTGAAAGAGCAAGTTTTAAGAAATTATTGCAAAGGACACTCAAGTTTTCTACTAGAATCTTGTGGCAACAAAATGTCCTCATGGAAGCTCTTGGCTACGACATAAGAGTTTTCCCCCATTTAAACATTTGTTGAGATTTGTAACCAATATGGTTAAGCTAAAGAAGAAATCGATCCCCCATTAAGCGGACGACATGTTTATTCACCTGCTTCATAACTTATCTTATTTCTCTTGTATGTAATTTTCTCATTTTGTTTTTGCCGGGAAAAAAAAAGGAAAGAAAGAGTTCCAACTGTTCTGAACTATTTTCAACTATCTACTTGCAGTAGTTCTCAAAATAATGTGCTTTTTATTTTATTATTTCTTGTTTTATCAGGGGCTTTCTACCTACCACAGAATCATTTTTTCAGTGATCCGTCACCTCAAAATTGAGGCAGATGAGATGGTATCAAGGCCTAAAATCGATGGCCATTTTTCCTGTCAAGGGCCATTTTTCCTATCAAAATCGGTAGTGTTTTTCCCCTATCAAATGACAATTTGGAATTACAAATTTCCTTGTCACATGACACGTAAACCTAAAATATATCTGTCATTTGACAAGTAAGCTTCAAGAAAATGCGTGTCATTTTTATAGTGTAGAATCTAGATAATAGATATATATACTATGGTCCTGACTCCTACCTCCTAGCCCTTGGGCAGGCCTGATGCATCAAACGAGCCGTTACAACTTACAAGCTCCAACTTCCATATTCTAATTTGGGCTTAGAATTGATGGTTGGTAGGTAAACTGGTGTAAAAATTGATTGATGAAGATTCCTGATTCAACCTTAAAAATTGATGTGCCTCTAGCGTTTTATTGTAATTCATTATTTGTAAATCCTTAGAAAGTCGGGCCTTCTCCTTGAGTCTTGACGAGTTTCGACTCTCGCGTCTCGACTCCAGCCTGTTGCCGCCTACTTCAGCCCTCGATTGAGTCGACCCTCGAGATTCTTGAGCACTTCCTCAGCCCTCGACTCTCGACTCTCGAGAGTCCTGAGCACTGGAGTCTGGCAGCCTATGCGAGTGGCAAAACAAGCCATGAAACCAATTGCACAGAGGCGACTAGGCAGTGTGGAGCTCCGCCTTCTCCTAGAGTAATAGCTCAAGCGTAGATAAGGAAAACAAGAGCATGCGAGTTCAAGTGCAGAATCCAGATCAACAAAAAAGGGGCCCATGAAGGTGATGTTGGATTGCCTTGCAGGATGAAGGGAGCGACTCATCAATGACTCCTTAGTGCCTCAATGTTGAGCTCTACTGCTACAGTTGGCTCTGCTCTACTAAGGTCAGTGAACTTTCAATTCTAGTTTTGGAATCAAAGTTACAAAATAGAATAGCGAGTGGTCAAAACTAAATGAAAGTAGCCCTTTTATGCATTACCACAAGAACGTATTGTTGATATATTTAGGTAGTGATGTGTGTGAACACACTAGGACCGTCGGGGCACTCTTTTCCCTCTTTAGGAGGACTTTTTCCCCCCGGCTTGTATATGCGCCTATTTCCCTAACGGGCTACTTATCTTTGTACATTCTAGTGGTAATACATTCAGTGTGTTGTGCTCCAAGCTTCTTCTTCTTCCTTATGTTGTTCACGTGCTTCCGCAGACATCTAACTTCGACACTTAGTATTAGAGCAGGTTTTTGCTTCATCTAGGATGTCATTGACACCTCTCAGGTTATAGTCTTAGAATGATACAAATTTTGGTGAACATACTCAGCGTGTTTCTGAGATCAAAACAGCTTCGCTTTGTGGTGTTGAAATCACGATCTGAGCTTGTTTAAGCCTCCCAATGCACTATCACAGTGCTTGTGCAGGCTATTTCATCTTTTTGTGCCAAAGGTATATACCGGTTTTGGTTCGCTAGTATAAGCGTCTCTAAGTCTGCTACATGTCTAGTAGAGTCTGTATGGCTTCTCTTCAACTGTTTGAGATACAGTGAATTTTCTGCATCAAGGTATTTTAGTCACCGGCCAATGGCTGAAAGAAGTGATCTATTCCATATGTTGGCTGTTGATGCTAAGTTGGATGGTACCAACTACCCATTATGGGCTTATATGAGGCGATATGTATTGGTTGCAAAAGGACTGTGGAACATTGTGCAGGGTGTTGAAAAACGTCCTATCACACCTGCAACTGTTACAATTGCAGGTACTGAAGCTGATGCAGAAGGTGTCAAAGATGATGATATTCTGCATATTCATGTTCATGATACAGTTTCTGCTGCCCCTACTGCAAAGCAGATTTGTTGGGATGGCAGAGATGCCTAGGCACATGCATTGATAGCTTTGTCTGTCAAACATGCCATTATTCCTCACATGCGCTCTTCCAGAGTAGCGAAGGATGATTTGGATACACTTACCACATTGTACCAAGCTATGACTGAGGTTTGTGTTGCTTACCTCTGAAAACAGTTGGAGAGTGAGCACATGAATGAAGGTGATTCTATGGACAGTTTTCTGACAAGGATCAAGGATTTTAAAGAACATTTGATTTTTGCTAACAAGGTTATACCAGATAGCTCACTTGTGCAGACCATTCTGAATGCTTTTCCTGATTCATATCAGAGTCAAGAGTCAGGCTTTACCACATAGTTTCCAGCTTGAGCTTGTCATGTGTGCAGCATATGTACTTAACAGGTGTCCCACTAAAACGCTGCAGTCTATCACTCCATATAGGCTTGGCATTATCGCAAGCCATCAGCTGCTCATCTGTGTGTTTTTGGTTGTTTGGCATATGCATTAGTGCCTGAACAACATAAAAAGAAAATTGGATGATAAAGCAGTAAAATGTATTTTTGTAGGGTATAGTTCTTAAAGTGAAGGCTATTATTTGTATTATCCACAGACTAAACGCATTTTGGTTAGCCATGATGTTGTTTTTGTGGAAGATGCTATTCATCCATTGCTTTCATGTACTAAGGAGACATCTGTTAGCTCCAAGGACATGTATGATACTCAACTGCCTCTTTTTACAGGTGGACACTCTAGTGCCGGTCCTAATGAGGCAACTTCTCAGCCTTTGCAGGTTTCATGTGATGATGTAGATCATCCCATTTCTGATGCAGATTTACATGATGCACTTGTTGATGAGAGAACTGATATTGAGGAGGCAAAAACTATGCCAAAATGGCTAGTGCAGACTTAGGTGATAGCAAATTAGATGCACCTCTGTCATATCATACGCGTTTAGGCTCTCATAGTGCCTCTTTTGCATCAGATTGCTATGTTATGGCTGCATCTAATCTCTATGATGAGAATGAGTGTGTTTCATTTGATAAAGCACAAAATTTAGAAAATTGGATGGCTGCTATGCAATCTGAATATGATGCTATAATGAAGAATGGTACTTGGTCTTTATGTGACTTGCCTCCTGGCAAGAAGGCCATTGGTACTAAGTGGGTATACAAGCTAAAGCATAAGCCTGACGGTACAATTGACAATTATAAGGCTAGGCTTGTTGCAAAGGGTTATGTGCAGGAAAAAGGCATTGATTTTGATGAAACCTTTGCTCGTACTTGCCGTATGACTACTGTTTGTAGCATCTGTGCATTTGCAGCTCATCATGGTTGGAATGTACATCAACTGGACATTAAAACAGCATTTTTGAACGGTGACTTGCATGAAGAAGTGTATGTTTTTCAGCCCCATGGCTTTGTGCAAAAAGGGCATGAAAACTAGGTATGCACATTAAAGAAGGCATTATATGGGTTAAAACAAGCACCACATGCTTGGTATGAAAAGATACATGCCTATTTGATTGCACATGGTTTTGAGAAGAATCCAATTGAAAGCACCTTATATGTTAAGTGTGCATGTTAATGATGTACTTCAAAGCATCAAGATAACATCAAAATTCAGAAAATTTGGAAAGCATAGAAAATCAGGTTAGTTATTCAAAGTTTTTGTTCATGAACCTCGATTATTTTTGGAATTTTTGAGTAGTTAAAAGAAACTTTTGAGCATCCATTTTAACTTTTGATATATTGAGATTATTATTATTATATATTGAGTAATATGTCCTATATTTTGTTTTTTGGTACATACTTCTAGGTGAAAACAATGGATCCTAGGAAGAGATCTGATTCTATCAAAGATACTTCCTTGTCATCTTACAGCAAGAAAATGAAGTCTGAACCAAATCTCCATGTATTCTTGGCAAAAAAGTCAAGTAATGCGGACATTGCAGGTGCATCCAAAGATGCAGAAGTACAATTGTTCAATGTACAAGATGATGATGCAAATATGAATTATTGCTTAGGTAGCAAAGATACAAGCATGATTGGGAATCATGTTATGGAAAGTAATAATACAAATTCCACCAATGTAGAGAGCAATAGTGTGGAAATCCAGGAAGTTATTAAGAAGTCTAGTAGAAAATGGCACAATCAATGGATGTTATTACATCCATGGGCATATTTATCAGAGTCCATGATAAATGAGGAAAGAATTAAATGTTCCTTCTGTGAGGATGCTAAAAGGGTTAATATATATACTCAAAAAGGCTCCTCAAGTATTATGCTATCAACATTAGGTGACCATGCATCAACCTCTGACCATAAAGATGCAGTGCATATGCTAAATGCTAGAAAACGAATGGATGATTTTGGCAAAGGTCCTCTTGAGGAAGGTGTCAAGAACATGGTTCATACTGAACAAGCAAGAATAATCATATGCATGAAAAGTATCTACTTTTGTGCATTAGAAGATATTCCTTTGGGGAAATATCCAAGCCATTGTAGACTACTACGAGAGCTTGGAGCGCCAAGTATGCCTAGATAAGATGAATATGGTTCTTATATTAATGTAGTTTCAGAAAGAGAGATGTTATTAGTAATACGTGGTGAAATAGGATAGATGGGGTTAATGGATTCATCATAAATCATCTGAGGTATGCGAATAGAAAAATAGGTAAGTTGGAGATAGACGAGATTAATCGAAATTAGAGAACATAAGTGTGGTAAGAATTGGAAGGAAAGAAACAAGTGAACATTGGAAATTTATTCATACTAGATGTTCATAAAATTATAATGAAAATAACAGAAACATACATGTTACCAATTCATCATAGATCATAATGTTGTCTCATAATAATCTTCAAAATCCTCCTCCAAGCATGTATGTAGAGCCTCCTTCAAGCATGAGTGTAGAGCTGCCTCCAAGCATGTGTGTAGAGCCTCCTCCAAGCATGTATGTAGAGCCTCTTCCAAGCATGAGAGAAGAATCATCACCAAAATGTAGTGCTAACTCCACCTTGTCCTTCATGTCCTCCGAATCTCAATCTCCTCCAATATACTCCAATGTTGGAGCTTCTTCTTGAGAAGATGATCTTCTTGAATTGATAAGCTTCTCCTTCTTTGAATGCTTGAACTCCTTAGATCAACTCCTTAGATCTCCTTGAGTTGATAACTGATGCCCGAACAATAACCCATGAGGGTTGTTTTATAGTGTATAATTTTTCCATAAAAGCTTAGCGAAAGCTTTTCATGAATCCACGAAAATCAACTTGCTTTTACTTTTATCGTGAACGCTGTTTGCTTTTATTTTAATTTATATTGTTTTTGTTTCCTTTTCGTTTTCTGTTTTTTTTATTTCTTTTGTTTTGTTTTATATTGTTATGATTATTATAATGTTTTAATTCTTTTGCTTTTGAATTAATTGGTTTCACACTTATATGATATAAATTGAGGGTCCACGTGGATATAATTATATGGTTTCATACTAGAATGTTTAGGGTTCACATGGGTGAAAATACATGGAGTTCTCATAGAGATTGTACACACATATTATCAGTGTAGAACTCATCATAAAATTACATAGATCTCATCATGAGAGTATTTTTATGGGTTCTCAAAAAGTAAGAAGATTTTTCATTTTCTATTGTCTTCAAGGTTTTGTAGAGATTGAAATCTCTACGACATTTGCCCCTATTAAACCTGCACATCGTCGTCGATGGGCCAATCCTGAAATCATCTTTCTACTTCAAAGATAGAATCACATTTCATAGAAACATTGAATTTGAAATCATTTTTCAAGTGCATGGGAAGATAAGTATTGTGTCTATGCAAGGCCATATGATGTAGCCCTATTAATTGTGTACTTAAAAAATGCACAGGTAAACAAATATGGTGCAAACATTAGGGTAAAAGGCATTTGATGGTTCATCTTGTGTGCTCACTCACATACATATCAATGTGCATACACACCAATCCTTAATATCACTCTATGTGCATAGGTAAATCTCAATACGTGCCTCAATGCAAGGTCATGTAGTGAGACCCTACCATGCATACTGGGTAAGAGGATGTCGACAATGAGGTACTTCATACTTTTTTATGTTTGTTTTTAAATTGGATGTCATCTTTTTTATTTGTTTACAAGGGCAAGTAGATTTGTGCAAGCTAAAGAAATAAACATATGTGTATATACATTGGTTTATGCATACTCTAAATGCAAAATAGAATCAATATGGTGCAAATAATGGAGAGAAGAAAAAGAAAACTAAAAATTTATTAAAATCAACACTCAATTCTCACTCATCAATCAAACAAATCTCTCAAATCACTCACAATATTCTCAACCATCATTATCATCAAAGATAATTTTGAAGAAGTGTGTTCCTATCTCATGAAAAACATCAAAGTTAGTATAAACAACATGCTCTACAACTCATCCTCACTACGATTTCTCTCATCATATTCCTATCTATGGATCTCTTCATGGTGCATCTTCATCATCTACACATGTACATAATGGATCATCTTTAAACTTTTCTTTTTTGCACAAATAAAGGTTTAGAAGATTTTTATGAATTTTTCATTTTTTGTTCAATTTCTTTGATAATACATTCAATCTTTTGTTTTTCCTTTTCTTCAAGCTTTTATTCATTATTTGTACTCTCATCCTCATCAATTTCTTTGATATCCTCATGTTCACTTTGTCTAGTTTCTTAATTGTTAATACCATGGCTGAATTGAGATTTCAAATTTTCACTTTCTCTTGATCAAAAAATTGTTCATTCTCTAGAATCTTTGGATCATATACTTCATAATATCTGTCATGTTTCTTTTTCAGCTGCATTAACTTTTAAAAATCTTTCTCATCCTCTTCCAATATTTTTTGCAAGATTTGTTCAACTTTTTGTTTATCCAACTTTATTTTCTCACTTTTCTTCTCATAAAAAATTTTAACTTGATTGTTAATTGATATCATAGTTTCTTGTTTAGAAAATTTCTTATCATCATATCTCTTTGGTCTCCATTGTTTGCTAAATCTTTTAAATGTTCGTGCCTTAGATTTTGTTTCTTCATAATATTCCTTCGTCCCACCTCATTGTAAGTTCAAGTGTAAAAGTGAATGTTTATGATAATGACAAATTTTGCTTTCAACTTCAGTGAACAATATAATTTTAAAAGCATTCTCATATGCAATACAATCGCAAAACATATGGCCGAATTGATCACACCAAAAGCATCTTATAGGTCGATTCAATCCTCTATGTGTAGTTATAGGGGTGGATCTCCTATGTTCAAATGAATGGATCCTCTTCTTACAACATTGATCCAATTCTTGATTACTCATATCTAAGCCTTCTAGCTTTATAGAAGAGACTCCTAGATTAGGGTTTGAAAGGTTCTCATATGACTTCTTCCTACCCCCTTTTCCCCAACTAACAACTAAAGGTAAGCTTGATCTATAGTCACAAACTTTTTTATCAATGTTGATCACAAGCTTTTCCTCTTTAGCCTCACATAAGTATGTAAGATGGTTAGTGGAATCACACAAAACAAACTTCCTAACATTAGGGCTTTGCCTATTGTTAGGATTGTAAGTACTTTGGAAACTAGGGAGACGAATTGGTGGTTGAGTAGTTTAAGGTACATATGGCTAGGAGGATGTTGGAGCTAGGTTTGATTGTCTTTGAGTACTAAGAGAATATACCATGTATTGAAGTGATGATGTCAGACATTGATCCACAGGGATCATGACATTGATCCACAGGGATCATGACATTGATCCATAGGGATCAATCCATGTGTGCGAGGGACAAGGGCCAGCTAGCCGAGGTCCCAAGCTCGAGGGATACCCTAAGGTATTTGGTAGTAATGGGAATAAGTGTTGCTAGATGTACACATGCAATACTAGAATATTCCAGATCATTTCTATTTTTAGAATACAAGAGATTATATATGGATGGGAGGAGAGTCACACACACATCATTCAAGTCTTTCTCACAAATGCGACTTCTTTTGCCATAGTTTCAATTTTAGAAAGGACTTCTAATTGAAATTCTTCAAGAAATCTAGATTAAGAAGTTACATCAACTTTTACAATGGTATGAATCTCCTTGGGTTCATTTAGATGTGGCATACTAACTGGAGAAATAGGTGTTTGGTCATAAAGCATAGATTGTCTTTGTTTTTCATAAGAGCAAAAACTTCAACTATTGTCCTTACAGTAGCCAAGTCATTAGTTAAATCATATCACTTCCCTCGCTCTTCAATTCTTCTCTCAACTTCTACTCTCACATCTGGACTCAAAATTTTGAGAAAATTGATAACAATATCATGTGTGAGAGTAGTCTTATCCACTTCTCGGAGTTGAGAAAATATTTTCATAAATTCACTATGGAGTTGTGTAATGGATGCCTAAGGTTTGGGTGAGCTTATCCACTTCATAAATCCTTCTCTACTATGTTGACTAAAATCTTCAAGGTAGAAATCTGTATGAATTTGCTTCCTAAACTCCTGCAAAGCTAAGTTTTCATGGGTTTCAATTGTAGCAACCACAGATCCAGTTGCCAATCGCTTCAAATATGAAACCAATTATCATTAGCTAAGCCATGTAGTTTAGCTAGATCCTCATAAAAATCTAGGTATTCAGTCACATTTACTCTTGTGAATTTCCCCTTTTCTTTAAGTATCACTTCAAGTACATTTTGACCTTGACATTCAGTCATCATTGTCTTAAAGAAATCTTCCATTTTGAATTGATATTCAAGTCTTGACTGAACTTTGATTTTCTTTACTATATCTTCAATTTGAGATCTTAGCATTACTTTTTGATATGCAATTAATGTACTTATGTCGTCCCGTCCAGTGTAACTTGTGTTCAAGAAAAAATAACAAATTGAATTGTTGGTATCTGAATTGAGCTTGAGATTATATCTCCTGATTTGCCAAATGTCATGAAATAGGTTCACGTCGGGTTCACTTCTCATGAAGTGCTCAGTTGGGTGGATCAGGCCAACTACAAGTGATTCGAATAGAGGGTACACATAGGGTACTTTAGGCCACTTAGGAGGTAGAAATCAAATATAGACACTCGCAAATAGACAGATGAGCTCATGGAAATTAATCAAATCACTTGTAAAATTCATTAATATCATAAGAGAGAATAGAAAAGATAAGTAACATAGGTGAAAAGGACATTGGAACTAAGAGACATGTGAAAACTCAATAGAAATTCTTCATCATGTGAAAGATGGAAATAGTTTAGATAAGAGAGATGGGGTTAATGGATTCATCATAAATCATGTGAGATATGGGAATAGAAAAATAGGTAAGTTAGAGATAGATGAGATTAATCAAAATTACAAAAGATAAGTGTGGTAGTAATTCGAAGGAAAGAAATAAGGGAACAGTGTAAATTGATTCATAATAGATGTTCAATGTACAATTGTAATGAAAATAATAGAAAAATACATGTTACCAATTCATCATAGATCCCAATGTTGTCTTATAATAATCTTCGAAATCTTCCTCCAAGCATGTATGTAGAGCCTCCTCCAAGCATGAGTGTAGAGCGTCCTCCAAGCATGTGTGTAGAGCCTCCTCCAAGCATGTATGTAGAGCCTCCTCCAAGCATGAGAGAAGAATCACCACCAAAATGTAGTGTGAACTCCACCTTTTCCTTCATGTCCTCCAAATCTCTGTCTCCTCCAAAATACTCCAATGCTAGAGCGTCTTGTTGAGAACATGATCTTCTTGAGTTGATGAGCTTCTCCTTCCTTCAATGCTTGAAATCCTCATATCTCCTTCAATTGACAACTTATGCCCGAACCATGACCCAAGAGGGTTCTTATATAGTGTATAGTTTTGGCATAAAAGCTTAGGAAAAGCTTTTCATGAATCCATCAAAATCAATTTGCTTTTACTTTTATCACGAATGCTATTTGCTTTTGTTTTAATTTATATCGTTTTGATTTACTTTTCGGTTTACATTTTGTTTTGATTTATTTTGTTTTGTTTTATATTTTTTTTATTATTATAATGTTTTATTTTTTTGCTTTTGAATTAAATGGTTTCACACATACGATATAAGTTGAGGGTTCACATGGATATAATTATATGGTTTCATGCTGGAATGTTTAGGGTTCACATGGGTGAAAAATACATGGAGTTCTCATAGAGACTGTACACACATATTATCAATTTACAAATCATCATAAAATTACATGGATCTCATCGTGAGAGTATTTTTATGGGTTCTCACCAAGTAAGAAGATTTTTCATTTTCTATTGACTTCAAGGTTCTATAGAGATGGAAATCTCTACGACAATGTGCACATCGCTTATGCAACGGTTGCTTTTGACCAAAATTAAAAGAATGCATGGCTCTTTGATCAAAGAGTCATGATCGAAGAGCGGTCCCCCCAGTGCACATATGAGCTGGGGCCCTCTCTTTCTCCCTCTTTTCTCTTCTACTCTCTGCCTCTTTCTCTCCCTCTTTCTCCCTATTTCTCTTTAAATCTCTCTCTCTCTCTCTCTCTCTCTCTCTCTTTCTCTCTCTTTGGATTTCTCTTTCTCTTTCTATCTCTCTCTCTCTCTTTCTCTCTCTATTGCAACTTATTCAAAAAGTTCATGGAGCATAATATATGGCTAATTATTGTAAGTACAATTTTCATTGTTTGTATATCACTTAAATTGTTTTGTCTTCATAAATTAACATATTCACACTTATACATTCACACGCACATATAGACATATACATGCACATGCATGTTGATGCATGCACATACAAATACTTATACACATACCCATACACATGCACATACAAACATATACACACATACACTTGCACATACACATACACACACATACACACACATACACATACATGCATGCATATGCTCAAACATATCTACATGCGCATGCATGCATGCACATACACATACACACATTAATACATACTTATACACATACACAAGCATATGCACATACACACACATGCATGCACATACACATGCATTCACATGCAAATGCATGTAGATGTATATGCATGCATATAAGCATGCAGATGTATATGCATGCACATGCACATTTACATGAATGCTCATACATATACACATGAATATACACACATACACATACACATACAAACATATAAAGAAACACATATACATACACATACACACATACACACATACATATACACATACACACATACATATACACATACAAATACAAATACACACACATACACACACAGATACACACACATACTTGCACATACACAAACATAGATATATGCCTACATGCATGTACATACATATACACACACAACTACATGCATATGCATACATATACACACACAAACACATATAATATGAATGAACTATATAGTTAAAGTAATAAATCAACATGATAAATATAAACTATAATAACAATCATCAGTACATTTCAGTCACATATTCACACTATAGACACAATTAAAAACATAACTAGTATATATATATATATATATATATATATATATATATATATATATATATATATATATATATATATATATATATATATATATATATATATATATATATATATATATATATATATATATATATATGTGTGTGTGTGTGTGTGTGTGTGTGTGTGTGTGTGTGAATGTAAATAATACATCCAATGTAACAGGTAAATCATTTGAATCCCCTCCCTGATCATGATCGTCCACATCATCATCATCATGTGCATTATCTGATGTCTCTAAAGAGGCATCATGGGTAGAGAGATCAGTACCTTGTGATGATCGATATCATCCCTCCTGTGTCTATCTCTCAACCTCATCCATATAGGCATCTCCATAATACTCTTGTATTACATATAACAAACATAAATAAATAAAACATCAATAAAAATAAAATAAAGTATATCAAAATTAATAATACTCAAAAAATCATATGGATGATCTCATATGTGCTCACTCATACGTGGATATCCACAATATGTAGCGAATTCAATTTCCTTTTTGGTAGGATAAGGACCATAACTATTTCTACATTAAAACAAATAAAAAAGATTAATGATTAGTGTTCTAAAGAAAAAAAAAATATATATAGTTTCAATAATACATATACTTACAAATGTAGCAACAAAACCATGATGGACCATTTGGCTTAAGTATAAAGTATGACCTGACTCAACTCTCTTCTTTCCAGCACGTTGTGTTTATTTGATGAAACAAAAGTACATAAATTAATTGTAAAATATTTATAAAGCATATGAGAATCATAACTCATAGTAATATAAACTATTTTGCATACTTTATGCTAAGGAAATATTTCTTGAAGATGTAGTTTTTTGCAAAAAAACTACCATGTCTCAGGTGGTATGCCACCTCTTCTCTTATTTCTTTCTACCTTACAATATCTCCTATTATTTTAATCTCAAACAAAAGAAGGGATTAGTATACAAAAAAAAACTTTAAATTTATAAACATGCATACATACACTTACATATATACATACACATACACGTACACAAACATACACATGCACAGATACACACAATAAAAACATAGACACATACACACAAATACACACATGCACACATAGACATTTACACATATAAACACATACACATAGACACACATATACACACAAATACACATAAACAAACATACACATGCATACACACACATACATAACACACAAACATACACATACACATATATACACACACATACACACAAATGCAGACACATACACACAAACACATACGCACACATAAACATACATACATATACACGTCATATATTTATGATTTTGTGTGTGTACTTATATATCACAATGTGGATCTCTGTATATGTGAATATGCTTGAATGTGTAAATGTGTACATGTGAATGTGTATGTATGTAAATAATCTGATTATTAATATCTAGCACCTTTTTTGCTACAGAATCAATTTTTGATCAATTAGAGGGAACTCCACCACCATCTCCTAACCGTGCAAGGACTACTTACTGTAAGTATATCAAACTTTTAATTCTACTATTTGATAGATACATACAAGATTGATATATGTTTTCATATTGTTACATTATAATGAGAACCTGATCAATCAGAAGGTACTCCATCACCTCCTACACGTGCAATGACTTCACATGTGTTGTCCGATAGGAATTATGATGATTTTTACTATCAAGAGCATATTATATGTTGCTGTAGTCTTTGCTACGACATGTATCAAAGACCAGGATTGAAATGTATTGAACATGAGGCATATTATGGTATTTTTGAGCATGCCCCACCACCTGATCAAGGTGATAATGCTTGCACATCTATTGATTCCATAAATTAATGTCATTATTTTATTTTAAAATCATAAACAAAATAAGATTATACTTAATCCACATTAATATTTCTCAATGATGATGATTCTCCTACCAATAATGCTAATATTCCTCGTACACCTCACGGACATGTCATTTATCAATTATAAGCTTAGGTTTCTTGAAATCCTCTATCGCGAGCTGGTTTACATTGTGAAATGGTTGGAGATTATCTATTGCCAACTGGTGATCGTTCCCTAGTACAAACATATGATAGCAGAAGATATGGAGGATTGCATAGAGGACCACTTCCTTTAGATGGAGAGGTCTTTAACTTTTTGGGTAATCACTATATGATTGCTCCCTCCACTATCACTTGTGTTGGTTGCAGTATCTTTATTGTAGAGGATTTGTATGTGCCTCCAAACTTTGAAGTCACTTTTATGTCATTTCGTGATCCTATATATAGATGGGGAGATTGAAATTGACTTACATGTTACATTCAAAGCATGAGTACTTATGGATTATACTTGAATGCAACTTCTCTTGCTAGTAGAAATATTACACATGCAAAAAATGAAAGATTATATATTGATGGAAGAACTTACACACGTGTAAATATAGCAAGTATAATAAATAGTAGTCGAGTATATAATAGTTCAATGAAAAAATTCACATATTAAGAGCATTTAAATAATCATTAATCACCATAGATGAGTAGAGATGTAGCAAGATACATCATTGTCAATGCTATTACTTCATTACTTGT